>WNWK01026785.1:0-26997 GCA_009830355.1 Cherax destructor | reverse complement strand
TCCCCAAAAAAAACCCATGAATTTGGAACCCCTTGGAATACAACACCATGAAGTGTACACACCTGTAAATCAACACCGGAATTGAACCCCTGAATACAACACCAGAAGTGTGAAAAATCATGAAATGTAACACCTGTGAACAAACCCCTAAGGGGGAACACATGAAACAAAACACCAAAAAGGTGGATGAATACATGAAAATACAACCCAAAAAGTGGGGAATACATGTAAATACAACACCAAGAAGTGTGGAGAACACATGTACAACACCAAGAAGTGTGGATGAATAACAGTAAACAACACCATGAATTGTGGATGAACACATAAACACCAAGAAGTGTGGATGAACACATGTAAATACAACACCATGAAGTGGGGTGAGGCCCTTGGAACACAACACCATCTGCAAATGTTGATACAAAACTGGACAGGTGTTTTTATCCATGTCTGCTATGAGGTAAGAAACAGTTGAGGTGCCAGGACAGTGCCTTGGATTGAGCTTTTACCTCACTGATGCTGGATTTTGCTCAGTTTACTACTATCCTATGTGTTTGATCTGTCAGAAAGTTGAAAATCCATCTGCCTACATTCCCTGTTTGCCTAACCTCATTTTATGTACAATCACCCCATGATCACATTTGTCAAATGCTTTAACAAAATCTATGTATTCAAGTTATGGTTTTCTTCCAATGCCTCCCTAATTCTGTCACAGCAACAAGCAACTGTGACAAGCATAATCTTCTGGATATAAAACCATGCTAGTCTGGGTTTGCAGATTGTGTTGTTGCATAAAATTTGCAATTTGGTATCTCATCACTATCAAAGAATTTTATGATGTGGAATGTTAGGGCTATTGGTCAGTAATTTTTGACTAGTGCTCTACAGCCTTCCTAATGCAGAGGAGCCATGTCTGCAATCTCTGGTTTCTGGTATTTCACCTAGATCTAAGCTTTTTCTCCAAAGGATACTAAGTGCTTGTGCTAGTGGTACTCTGCACTTTTATTATAAATGGGATTCCTTGAATCCAGTCCAGGTACCAAATGAGTAGGCATATTTTCATTCCTTTTTTTTTAATTCTATGGGACCAGCACTTATGTCAGTTATTTGGTCTGCATGATCTTCAGATGGAATTAAAAATCTTTCTGCATTCTCCACCCTACTTTTGGTTAGTGGGTTGCTGAACATCAACTCGTATTGGTCTTTAGAATTTCACTCATTGTCCATGTATGACTCTCCTGTGATTAATGATCCAATTCTACAGTAGTTCTTAACTTAGATTTGCATGTGTTTAAAATTATTTGGGATTTCTTGCAATATCTTGGATGGCTTTTTGTTCTATCTCTGTGA
This sequence comes from Cherax destructor, assembly GCA_009830355.1. Lineage (NCBI taxonomy): Eukaryota > Metazoa > Arthropoda > Malacostraca > Decapoda > Parastacidae > Cherax > Cherax destructor. Next base: position 25,650 of record WNWK01026785.1, on the reverse strand, counting down.
CCTCTTGGCTAAGATTAACTTTCCTTTGTGGTGACATATTCTCATTTTTAACCTTTTCACTGTCCAGACCCCCAATCAATGTACACCACTTCTACCCACACACCTCAATCAATGCATACTATTACCCACATGCTTCAATCAATGCATGCCACTTCTACCCACACACTTCAGCCAATGCATACCACTTCTACCCACACACTTCAACCAATACAAACCACTTATCACTTCTACCCACACACTTCAATCAATACATACTACTTCTCCCAACACACCTCAATCAATGCATACCACAACTATCCACCCTAACTTACACAATTCCAACCAACACACAATACTCCAATCCACACTCCACTAAAAACCACACATACCACTCACAATTCAACTTTCAACCATCCTACCCAAGCATTGGTTCACCTCAAGCACAAAAAAAAAGATAGGTTGATAAGATAGTGAGAAGAGAGTTAAGAATGAACACATTGTTAGAAAAGGGTAAACCTGGAGTATGTTGGGTATGTTCAGTAGGGGCACATGTTTTTTAACCCTTAAACTGTCCACACGTAGATATACGTTCACCTGCGTACTGCCCCGAATATTTTGAAAAAAAAAAAATAATTTTTTTTTTAAATGAAGAGCGCATTTTTATAAACAGGATAGGCTAAAAAAAATTTTTAGGGCCAATATTTACCGAGATATAAGCCCGCCAATTTGGTGCTGGATGCTCACCTGAAGGCAACATCAAGTCCTGCCGCTTGCAGAAGTATTGCCGATATACTTTTTTTTCTAGTTTTCATTTTAATTTATATAATTTTTATGTTCTGATAATTACAATTTACAATAGTTACTGTGATTTCATTGCCAATCTTTGTTCTAACACTAATATATGTACTGAAATAGTACTCAAATAGTCACAATCACCCAACAGGTGAACATTTTCGCCTACCTTGGTCATTTACTATTGTCTATAAATATATACGATGTATTTATAGGACCCAGCAATGTTTTAGACATCCAGGAGTACAGTGGTACCCCGACTTACGATATTTTTTCATTCCAGAATGCTGTTCAAGTGCCATTACCAAACGAATTTATCTCCATAAGAAATGATGTAAAATAGACTAGTCCTTTTAGACCCCCAAAATTACACTTACAAAAGCATTTAAAAAAATCAACTTACATAAAAGGGTGTGTTTGGGGACCATCGTAAGTCGGGGTACCACTGTATATATGAAACTCCTTGAAGAATGGTGTTATGACAATTGCCAGATAACTATTGATAAGGCAGTGACATTGATGAATGAATGTGTGCAGGGAACCCTCGCTCTTTCACTCTGTATCTATCTATCTGTCAATCTATCTGTGTCTTTCTGTCTGTCTGTCTGTCTATCTATCTATCTATCTATCTGTCTCTCTGTCTGTCTGTCTATCTGTCTGTCTATCTGTTTGTCTATCTGTCTGTCTGAATCTGTTTGTCTGTATCTGTCTGTATCTCTGTCTGTGTCTGTCTAGCTCTGCTTATCTGTCTTTCTGCCTGCCTGTGTGCCTGGAGTATATGAAACTCCTTGAAGAATGGTGTGTTGACAAGTGTCAGATAACTCTTGACAGCCCAGTGACATTTGATAAATGTCAGCAGTGCTGGAGGGAACCCTCCCTTTTTCAATGTCTATCTGTCTGCCTGTCTGTCTATCTGTCTCTGTCTGTCTCTGTCTATCTGTCTCTGTCTATCTGTCTCTGTCTATCTGTCTCTGTCTATCTGTCTCTGTCTATCTGTCTCTGTCTATCTGTCTCTACCTATCTGTCTCTGTCTATCTGTCTCTGTCTATCTGTCAGTCTGTCTATCTGTCAGTCTGTCTATCTGTCTGTATCTGTCTGTCTGTCTGCCTGTATCTGTCTGTCTGTTTGTCAAGCTCTGCTTATTTCTGTCTAACTCTACTTATCAGTCTTTCTGTCTGCCTGTGTGTGTGTGTCTTTCCGTCTGCTTGTCTCAGTCTCAGAGTGCGGCTCGTAAGCCAACAGGTATTATACACGATGCAGAAGTGAAGATGCAGAAGTGAAGATGCGTATTACTTGCCAGTCATGCTTATTATGCCTTATCTCTACAAGTATTGTATAGCACTTTGCCTGGAATTTTTGGGTTATCCTAGGTAATTTACACTATGTATAATAACTGTACTTATGTGTACATGTGAGAGAGAGAGAGAGAGAGATAGGACATATAGATATAGACAGACAAAGATATAGACAGATAGAGAGACAGCCAGAGACAGCCAAAGCCAGCCAGCCTGCCGAATACATAAGAACATAAGAAAGAAGGAACACTGCAGCAGGCCTACTGGCCCATGCAAGGCAGGTCCATGTCACCCACCAGCTTAGACCAATGACCCACCTAGTCAGGTCACATCCTCTGAAGGAAGGAGCATGGCACCAGACCTAGTAGCACAAGCTAGTCAGGTATAACTCACACCCACCCACAGCCACTCATGTATTTATCTAACCTATTTTTACTTTCCTCTTATAAGGGGAGTGTTAATGCGACATGACATCAGTGAATCCCTGGTGTTTGCCACAGTATTTGCTCTAGCTGGCACTCAATTGAACTGGTGCTCCCACAAGGTACTAAGTGGTCCCAGATTTTTTTAATACTGTGCACACTGTATTAATAACTATGTTTCTTGTCTACCATGTATCATTGTACCATGTCTCAATAAAGTATTATTATTATTATTATTATTATTATTATTATGTCTAGGCGACTCAGGCCTATCGCACTAAATTTGAAGGAATGAAAAATAAAACGTTGATCTACGTTCGGGGCAGTACGCATGTGAACGTATATCTACGTGTGGACAGTTTAAGGGTTAAGGACAGTAACTAATGTATGTAAACAAAATTTACATACACACAAAAAAATAGAAGATTTACTGTTATGCAGACAACTGCATTATTGTTAAAATGATATAAATAATATCAGTGCATTTGTGAAAGCATATTAGACCCACCAGTTGAAGTGTGTTGGATGTGTGACGTGATTTGTTTACTCTTGAACATAGGCAAAAATCGAACATTTCCATTACTTTTAACTCAATTTCAAGATACTTTTAGTCCATAAACTATTCAAAATCATCTCTAGTCTTGTAATATATCTTCCATTCTAACAAACAAGACGAGAATACAACTATAAATACCATACAAAAATACACCACAAAGTCGCTCTTTTAACCCTTAAACGGTCCAAACGTATATATATACGTTAGTACTGCTACTGCCCCAAACGTATATTTACATTTTATTTTTCCTGCCTCCAAATTTGGCACGATTGGCCTGAGATGCCTGGTCAGCATAGAATGGGTCTTAACACTCAGTGTGCGCCATATTAAAAAATCTGGGACCACTTAGTACCTTGTGGGAGCACCAGTTAAATTAAGCGCCAGCTAGAGCAAACAGTGCGGCAAACACCAAGGATTCACTGATGTCATGTCATATTCACACTCCCCTTTTAAGTGGAAAGTGATGTCGGCAGGCTGGCCAGCTGGGTACCTGATTGGCTGTCTCTATCTCCATCTGTCTGTCTGTATCTATCTGTCTCTTTGTCTCTATCTGTCTCTGTCTCTATCTCACAGGAACACATACGTAAATACAATTATACATAGTGTAAATTACCTAGGATAACTCAAAAAATCCAGACAAAGTGTTATACTGTGCTTGTGATCTGCGTAATACCAGCTGGTTCATGAGCTACTCTCTGAGACAAGCAGACAGAAAGGAGATGACACACAGGCAGACAGAAAGACAGACAGACAGGTTTGCGTAACAAATAAAGCGAAGCAGTGTAAGCTCATCAAATGTCATTACTGTAATTACTGGTCTGATAAGAAAAGATAAGACTACGCTCATCCCTCATCAAATGTCACCAGTCATCATTAGTGGAGATAAGATAAGATAAGGCAGTGACACACATCTTACATAATGCTTCAAGGGAACTTTATTATTATTATTATTATTATTATTATTATTATTATGTACTATCATTATTATTATTATTATGCACTATCATTATTATTATTATTATGCACTATTATTATTATTATTATTATTATGCACTATCATTATTATTATTATTCTTATGCACTATCATTATTATTATTATTTGAGTACAATTTCAGTACCTAATATTAGTGTCAGAACAAAGATTGGCTATGAAATCACAAGAACTACTATAAATTGTAATTAACAGAACATAAAAATTATATAAAATAATAAAAAAAAGAGAAAAAAAGGTATATCGGCAACAATTCTGCAAGCGGCAGGACTCCGGTTGCTGTCAGGTGAGCATCCAGTGCCAACTTCTCCACCTCATATCTCGGTAAGTACTGACCCTAAGTTTTTTTTTTATCATATAACACTTAAAAAAAATGTGCTCTTTATTTCTATAAAAATAATTTTTTTTTTCAAAATATTCAGGGCACTGGGTGAGCGAACGTATATATACGTTTGGACCGTTTAAGGGTTAAATGAAAAACACGGTCAGTTTTTTTTTCTCATTATACACTGCATGCTGCAGGATTTTTTATTCTGCACACACTGACCACTCAGACCCATTCCTCATATGTAGGCCTACCAGCTTTCTCCGCAAGACTGGAAGCCGCTAGAATTTTGGCATACTATTACGGGACCGATACTGGCTTACAAGCCGTAATATTATGGGACCGACAGTGAAAGGGTTAATATAAACACTGCCTGTATAGAGCCAATAAGACATCCGAGCTATTGGGAACGCCTCTAAGTACTCTCTGGAAGGGCGATAACACACACATATGGAAGACACTAGAAAGCTTACTTTAAACATCATAGTTACTGGAGTAAAAGATATGGAAAAAAATAAAGTGAAGCCAATGAAAAGCAGGCCACCATGGGCACAATAAGAACACTGTATTAATATTTTTATAGTAAGCCCTCGATATAATGGACTAACAGTGGAATTGCCTAAGTATCCAGTAAAACAGAATGTTAAAAAATAGCAAAAAAGTCAATAAAGTACAGTACTTTACTGTACACCTGATAAGGTACTACAGATACACAAAATTTACATATATAAAGCTCATTTTAATGAGGTGAATTATATGGAGGATTTACTGTAAGCCTAGATAATTCTATATACTTCCCAGATAAATGGGAAGAGATGCATATGCAGGCTTGAGGGCTGCCAACAACAACAGACTGATTGACTATGCAAGCAGAAAACCCTGACTCCAGGTTAGGCTGCAAGAGTAGACTCACAAAACCAGTCACAGGTATATCACAGATATACAGGTATATCTGTGGAGACTCCTTGTGTAGTATCTCCAAAATGAAGTAAGAAAACAGCTTGCCCAGAAAACAGTAAGAAAAAGAGAGCAGCAGCAGCAGTTGTAAAGGAAGTAACCAACAAGTGTAAAGTCAAGAAAGAACAGCAGCAGCAGGAAAACCTTCATATTATAGCTATTATGGAGATAAAATTCTCAGGAATAATAACAACTGCAATATCTGCAGAGGGCTACCACACAGTAAGAAACAGAAAAAAGGAGAAACATAGGCAATTTGAGGAAGCAAAAACTTGGAAAGAGGACACTTCACGGATTATATGGCAGGAACTGTAATGTCTGGAGAGAAAAAAGTACAGTGGTACCCGACTTACGATATTTTTCATTCCAGAATGCTGTTCAAGTGCCATTACCAAACGAATTTATCTCCATAAGAAATGATGTAAAATAGACTAGTCCTTTTAGACCCCAAAATTACACTTAGAAAAACATTTAAAAAATAAACTTACATAAAAAGGTGTGTTTGGGGACCATCGTAAGTCGGGTACCACTGTAATAGTAGCAGTGATATATAATCCACCAACAAACAATAAAAGACCAAAGGAGGAGTATGATCAAACTAACAGAGCAATGAATTGCATATTGGAAACAGTGGCAAAGAGAACAAAAGAAATGAAGTTAAGTTACTGGTACTAGATTTCAACCGCAAGAAGAATGAGAAAACTGGGAACCCCACAGAATCCATCTCACATTGGTCTTCAGATGCATAATAGAACTGATAAATTGGCTAAGTTTTATGCTTTCAAAGAGGGGGTAGATTACAATCTTGGCTTGTCAGTTAGCAGTTTGAGAACAATAATATGAAAAGAACTTCAACTGAATTTTATTGACTTAAGACTCAGGAGATTGACACCAGTCAGTCCATCTATTATCATTCTATCATGCAGGAGGAGCCACATGTCTATGGTGCATCCAACAAAATAAGCAGACTCTTGGATGTCACCACCGCCCGCCTCCGGCTGGGTTACAAGTATCTTTGGCAGGTTAAATCACCACCACTAGATGTAGACCAAACAAAATGTAAACTTTGTCAGTTGGATTATTGTCACACCCTGCGTCATTATGTACTGGAGTGCGACAAAATTAATGAATTCAGAGACAACTCACTCAGAAATGTTCAAGATATGTCAAAGTATTTTATCCACAGTGGTATATTACAGACCATTCTGGAAAAATACCCTGACTTTGCTCCCTGTAAATAAAGCATTGCCACGTGTGTGTGTGTGTGCGTGTTGATTGCCTTTTTGTCCTGTGCACATGTCGATTGAAGGCTGGGCCTGTTGTGTGTGCGTGTGTATGTATATATGTGTGTGTATGTGTTTGTGTGTGCGTGTATGTGTGTATGTGTATATGTAAGTGTGTATGTATATGTGTGTGTGTGTGTGACCCAACAATAAAATTTGCACCAAGAACTCATTACAGTTGTGACCGGGTGTAGACTAGTGAAGTGTTCATTGCGTTACAATTTGTTCATGATTGTAACCATGTATAAATGTAAGTAAATTTACTTACATGTTTCATTACCTTTGTAACGTGTGAGTTCATTACCTTTGTAGCTTGTTAGTTCATTACCTTTGTAACTTGCTCAGCTATCAAAACTTTGGGGTCCAGTCCCTGGACCCATTATGTACCTCTGTAATCTTTTGACTACCGCCCACAGGATGGGTATGGGGTGCATAATAAAGATATCAAACTAAAACTAACCCACAGAAGACCAGAAACATGAGAGCAAAACTTATGGAAACAGTAATAAAGAATTTTCTGAGCAAACATGTGAAAGAAACAAAAGTGAGAGGAGGTAATAAGCCAGCGAGACTTGATCTGATTTTACATATAAAGTGAAGGAGACATAGATAAAATTATGGGGAACCACAAGGTGTCAGTGATCATGTGGTAAATAGTTCTGAATACCTGGTAAAAGTGGAGGAGGTGAGTAATATGCACTAGGGATTATGACGGTATGAGAAATTTCCTAAGAGGAGCAATGGGAAAAGGAACTGGATGACAAAGATATTGTACAAGATTGCATGGGGCTTCCAGAGACAAAGGAAATACAGCCTCTCCTCACTTAACGACGGACTTCCGTTCCTAAGAATTCATCGCTAAGTGAGGAGCATACTACAATGGTAGTGGGTTTGTGTCAACCATCTTTGATATTGTTTTAATGTCACCTTTGCACCATTTATAACATTTCTGGTGTATTTTTAAATGTTTATACAGTAGTTTACTGTATATTGTAATAAACAGAATAGAGGAAATCAGCTCTAATATACATTATTTAGGAAAGCAAACTGGTCAGAGAGCCTGTCATAAGTCCGAGGCATTAGTAAACGAGTACGTCGCTAAATGAGGAGAGGCTGTAAAGGAAAACTGCCCTGGGTTAAGACAGTGAAGAATTGCTTGAGGTGGCTTTGTTTATTGATAGGTTCAAGAATCATTTTATTCCTCCAGCCAAGATATACCTGACCAAAAAGAGCCTTTCCTTCAAGGCTCTGCTCACTCTTGATAGTTCCTGTAGTTATCCTAAACTCTTGCAGAATGTGGACACAATTGTGAGGGCAGTGATTGTGCTAGCAAACATGAATCTTAGATACAACCACTGGATCAACAATTAAGATATTAAAGTGGCACTATGAAGGCAGGGTGGTGCAGAAACTCATCACAATAATGGATGACAACTCAGACACTGGAGTGTCAGAATTCTGGTATAACTTAACATTGCAGATGCACTTATTGACAGACAAGTTGCACAAGATCAAGTGCAACAGTTACCAATAAATGAACAGTGGAGAAAAGTATGTCCTAGTGTGGCTAATACTCTCACAGGTTTTTTCTGCAATATTTAGTCAGGTCCAGGAAACTGTGGATCTTGGGTGAGTGTTTTGAGGATATGCAGGCAGATGTAAATGAACTCTTAGAAGATGATGACAAAGAATCAAGTTCAAAAGATATGTTGGAGGAGCTCAATTTCCAGATAGAAGGAAGATAGATAAGAGAAGAGGATAAGGAAGAATAACCTGAACCTACGCTATCAACATTCACAGACATGTGAAATACTGCATAGGATAAGTAAAGCTGCTGACTTTTTGACTAAAAAAAAAAAAAATACCAACACATCAAGAAATACTGATAAGAAGTAGACAATGGTACTTCATTGTCACCTGTATAAAATACTGCAGGGTTAAACACAGCACAAATGTAGAATACCTGAGCATTCCAGTACAACCACAAACTAGCATTCTGCAATTACATTAACACAAGATCCCATACCATAAAGATTAACCCAACAACCACAACCCTCTGTCTCAGCCCAGTAGGGATACAACCACCCTCTCCAAGACTGTTATGCACCAGCAACCAAACATTAAGAAAAAATTTGGAAAACCTTTTTATTACATTTGCTCTTCTTTGTCACAGTCTAAACTTGAGCCTGGCTCATGGCTGGGCTCTGGAAATACATTAAAGGTATCAAAGGTATATCAGTACAATACAGGTATTGCACAGGGCCACATCAGCTACAATATTAAGTAAAACTTATTTTTAAAGAATTACAAAATTAAAAATTTCACTGTCTTTTTGGAGGTGTCAAGAACACAATCCCATTTTTTCACATTATTCAAGCTGTAAATCATGATTTCATAAATAGTGAAGATTTACAGGACCCTAGCCTACGTAAATTATAGTAATATATACTGTACAACATATGTTAAGCCAATCAATAAGTATGCAGTATGAAGAACACACCTGGTCAAGCACATGGAAAATCGTGAAAAGGTCCAAAGATCTGCAGCCAAATTAGTACTAGAACTAAGAGGAATGCACTCTGAAGAGAAGTTGAAGGAACTAAGCCTGATAACCTTGAGAGGGGAGAGAGGAAGAGAGAGAGAGAGAAATACATGATTATAACATTCAATATATTAAGAGGAATTGCTAGGGAAGATAGAGAAAGACTGAATTAACCCTTTGACTGTTTCGGTCGTATATATATACGTCTTACGAGCCAATGTTTCGGATGTATTAATACGCATAAATTCTAGCGGCCTCAAATCAAGTGGAAGAAAGCTGGTAGGCCCACATGTGAGAGAATGGGTCTGTGTGGTCAGTGTGCGCAGTATAAAAAAAAATCAGGGAGCCAGTGGTGCATTGTGGGAACGCCATTTCAGTAGTCCTTGTTCAGCATACCTAGCGGTAAGAAATATCTGACTCCGGGTGAATCTGGGACTCTTCTCTTCCCAAGTGATAGCTCTAACACAGATGGAAATGTCGGTGAAGATGAATTTCATGGTTTTGAGGAGTTTGTGACTGAAAGCAATGCCCAGAATACTAGAAGGAAGAAAGAAAAAAGAATGAAAGAAAATAAGTAGGTAAGTAAGTAGCTAAGTAAGTAGGTAAGTAAGTAGGTATGTAAGTAGGTAAGTAAGTAGGTAAGTAAGTAAATAAGTAGGTAAGTAAGTAGGTCCTAGGTAGTAGGGTGGTAGACAGCAACCGCCCAGGGAGGTACTACCGTCTTGCCAAATGAGTGTAAAACGGAAGCCTGTAATTGTTTTACATGATGGTAGGATTGCTGGTGTCTTTTTTCTGTCTCAAAGATTTCAGGCATGTCTTGTTACTTCTACTTACACTTAGGTCACATTACACATTCATGTACAAGCATATATATACACACCCCTCTGGGTTTTCTTCTATTTTCTTACTAGTTCTTGTTCTTATTTCCTCTTATCTCCATGGGGAAGTGGAACAGAATTCTTACTCCGTAAGCCATGCGTGTCGTAAGAGTCGACTAAAATACCGGGAGCAAGGGGCTAGTAACCCCTTCTCCTGTATACATTACTAAAGTTAAAAAGAGAAACTTTTGTTTTTCTCTTTGGGCCACCCCGCCTTGGTGGGAAGCAGCCGATTTGTTGAAAGAAGAAGAAGTAAGTAGGTAAGTAAGTAGGTAGGAAGGACTGTGGGGAAGAAGAGCATGGGACCCCATGGGTGTTGACAATGCAGTGAGGGTGGTGAGTGATGGTATAATGTCATTTTGACAGCAGCCGCACCCTGACTCAGCATATTTATAAGTCCACACACTCACAACAACCAGCTTCCAGAAGCTAAATATGAGTTCTATGAAGTGTCCAGTGACTATATATAGAAACCAGAAGGAAGGAAGAAGGAGATGAAAGGAAGGAAGGTAGGTAGGTAGGAATGTAGGAAGGAAGGTAGGTAGGAAGGAATGTAGGAAGGCATGTAGGAAGACATGTAGGAAGGCATGTAGGAAGGAAGGTAGGTAGGAAGGTAGGTAGGTAGGTAGGAAGGTAGGTAGGAAGGTAGGGGTAGGTAGGAAGGTAGGTAGGAAGGCAGGAAGGAAGGCAGGAAGGCAGGAAGGAATGTAGGAAGGAAGGAAGGCAGGCAGGAAGGAAGGCAGGCAGGAAGGAAGGCAGGCAGGAAGGAAGGCAGGCAGGAAGGAAGGCAGGAAGGAAGGAGGGTAGGAAGGAATGACGACCCAGAAACAACAACCAGCTTCCAGAAGCTAACAGCAATTCTATGAAGTGTCCAGTGATTATATATGCACATACATATATAGAAACCAGAAGGAAGGAAGAAAGGAAGGATGAGATGAAAGGAAGGAAGGAATGTATTAAGGAAGGTAAGAAGGAATGTAGGAAGGAAGGTAAGAAGGAATGTAGGAAGGAAGGAAGGATGGAATGATGACCCAGACACAACAACCAGCTTCCAGAAGCTTATAGCAGTTCTAGGCACGTGTCCAGTGACTATGTGTGTATATATAGAAACCAGAAGGAAGAAAGAAAGGACGAGATGAAAGGTAGTAAGGAAGGATGGTAGGTAGGAAGGAGGTAGGTAGGCAGGAGGCAGGCAGGCAGGCAGGCAGGCAGGCAGGCAGGCAGGCAGGCAGGCAGGAGGCAGGCAGGCAGGAGGCAGGCAGGCAGGCTAGGAGGAGGAGAGGAAGGAGGAGGAGGAGGAGGAAGGAATGAAGGAAGGAAGGAATGTAGGAAGGAAGGAAAGAATGACGACCCAGACGACCATCAACCTAGGATAACTACCTAACACAACTGCCTCCTACTACTACTTTGAGGAAAACTGCTCACAAGAGGTGTTTTGTCTGTGCATATACAAAAAAAACGCCCACAAAAATGCAGAGACACTCGTTTTATGTGTGAGGAATGTAAAACACCACTGTGCATAGAACCATGTTTCAAAGAGTTCCACAAGCTGCAGAACTTCTATGAACATATCCAGTGACTGTACATTTGTATATACAGTGGTCCATCGGTTTTCGCCGAAAATTCGTTCCAGAATGCTGCTCAAGTGCCATTACCGAACGAATTTACTTCCTTAAGAAATAATGTCATGTAGGTTAGTCTATTTCAGACCCCCAAAAATACACTTGCAACAGCACTTACGAAAATACACTTACATAAATGTTCGAGTTTGGAGATGCACGAAAACTGAGGGACCACTGTATATTATAGAAAAATAGTAATAAAGAATTTTTTGTATTGTTGGTTTGTGTAAACAAGTTTTGTAAACAATATAATGATAATAATGTTACTGTGTTGCAAACAACGAGTGTATATATGTACATTGCACCTTACTTTGGTCTCACAGGCCACATAAGTTACGTAAAAAAATAAAATAGTAAAAAAAACAAGAAATCTACGAATGGAAGTAAACAAAAGTTTACTGAGTGAGTGGCATTCACCGATGTTGCCATATGCGGCTCATTTTCTGCCAACTTTACACCTCCATATCTCGGTTAGTACTGATCACAAAACTTTTTTTTTTAGGATAAAAACAATCAGAAAAATAATCTTTACATTTTGATAAGAAATTTTTGTTTTTTTGTTTTTTTAATATTTCCCGACAGAATGAGAGTTTCAGAAAGGAGCCTCCGACAGTCAAAGGGTTAAGAGGAGCAGGATCAAAGAGAGACAGGTAGAAGCTGAAGACACAGATGAACCAATGGGATTTAACCCTTTCAGGGTCCAAGGGGGTCTCCGAAACTCGTTCTCAGGGTCCAAGAATTTAAAAAAAAAAAAAAAAATTCTTATGAAATGATAGTGAATCTTTTTCCAATCATAATGCCACAAAAATTATGAAATTTGATCGAAAATTAACGGAATTATGCTTTCGCGAAGTTATCGGTATGGATGACATTTACGCATCGGCGATTTCGCCCACTTTGAGCCCTATTTTCGGCAAATTCCAATGTTTCAGTCTACTAAAATTATAGCTATTTTGCTAGAACTCCCTTTCTTCTATCGATTGAGTACAAGAAACCGCCTATTTACCAATTACAACTACCCAAAATAGTGGTCAGAAAATGGCAATTTGGCCAATTTCACACAAATTTCAAACGATGCCAATTTTAAAATAGGGTCCAGAAAAAACAAGGCAGACATTCCTGGCACTAAAATAACATCTTCTCTGTTCATTAGTCACGTTTCCAGGCCCCTCTTACATTACTTTTGCTTTTCATTTTGAATTTTTATTCTCACAAAAAAATAGAAGATTTACTGTTATGTATACAACTGCATCATTGTAAAAATGGTATAAACAATATCAGAGCACTTGTGCATGAATATTAGACTCGCCAGTTGATGTGTATTGGACACATGGTGTGATTTGTTTACTCTTGAACATCGTCAAAAATCGAACATTTTCGCTACTTTGAGCTCAATTTCAAGGTACTTGTCATTGTCAAACTATCAAAATCATCTCTATTTCTGTAATATATCTTCCATTCTATCAAATGAGACCAAGAAAACAAGAATACATCAATAAATACCATACGAAAATAGACTGCAAAGTCGCTGTTTTAAACCAAAAATACGGTCAGTTTTTTTTTCCTCATTATGCACTGTGTGGTGCAGGAATTTTTTTATACTGCGCACACTGACTGCACAGACCCATTCTATCACATCTCGGCCTAACAGCCTGTTTCTGCTTGATTTGAGGGCCCCAGAATTAAGGCGTACTAGTACGTCAATAACCCCAATGCGTAAGCCGTACTAATACGTCAATAACTCTGAAAGGGTTAAGAAAGTATTTCTTTATTCTTAGGGTGACTGAAAGGTAGACTGAGTTGGATGAGGAAGTGGTGGAAGCCAGGACACGGCTTCAAGTAAGACAAAGTCACAAGCTGAATTTCAATGTCCACAAACACAACCTGGTTAGTACATTCACTCACATATAGTTTATACTGGATACAAATAATAGTTTACAAGGTTTACCTGTCATCTTACATGTTCACCAGACACAAACAAATGACCAACAATCCAAAGTATAAACACTTAACAGGTTTCCATTTTAAACTTGTTAATTCCATTGCTAAACAAATAACTGAAATTAGATATGTAATATTGCTGCCAAGGAAAACACAACTAATTATAACCTGGGTTTCTATGCAAAAACAGATTAACATTCTAAATGCCCAAGTTACAAATTATTTTCAGTACCAATCTTCTTAGTTAATAATTGATAATCTGTATCTAATTTTGAGATATCACTTCTGCCTGGTCAATATTAGTCATTTACAGCTAATAACTATGGATTAACTTGAGTGCTTTTCTGCTCACACACTTAGTGGGGAAATTTTTAACCAGCTTGAAATTTTTTCACGAATATTAGCCCTTGTAATACTGTATAAAGTTCAGTATTACAAAATAGTTTACAGTAACACAACTACAGAAGAAGAATTAAGGGCACTCTTATAGATGCATTAGAGTAAAATATATAATGAAGGAAAGTGTAAAATACCAAGATGCCTCTGGTCCTCTATCACTACAGCAACAACAACATAACTGTGAATACTCTCAAGTGTTCATCTCATGATGGATAACCTACCATTACTGCTACTGGACTAACATAAAGTGCAGATGCTGCTACCTACAAGGAGCTGGTGCTACTGCTACTGGACTAACATCAAGTGCAGATGCTGCTACCTACAAGGTGTTGGTGTTACTGCTACTGGACTAACATCAAGTGCAGATGCTGCTATCTACAAAGTGCTGGTGATAATGCTACTGGACTTACATCAAGTGCAGATGCTTATACCTACAAGGTGCTGGTGCTACTGCTACTGAACTAACATCAAGTGCAGATGCTTATACCTACAAGGTGCTGGTGCTACTGCTACTGAACTAACATCAAGTGCAGATGCTGATACCTACAAGGTGCTGGTGCTACTGCTAACATAATGTCATAGTCTGAGACCATGTGACCAGTTATGTAGGTGCTATGGGTCAGACATAAAGATCGAATGTGGCAGTTTGTTTGCAAGCCACTCTACTGGCACATAGGCATGAGGTGTGGATAAGGTGAACACGGGCATGAGGTGTGGGTAAGGTGAACACGGGTATGAGGTGTGGGTAAGGTGAACACGAGCATGAGGTGTGGGTAAGGTGAACACGGGCATGAGGCGTGGGTAAGGTGAACACGGGCATGAGGTGTGGGTAAGGTGAACACAGGCATGAGGTGTGGGTAGGTTGAACATAATGATGATTAACCTGAGCATAGGGCTGGAGAGAAGGCTGCAGTTGTGGCCCTGACCTGGGGTGCCAACACTGGGTCTGTGGAGATACCAGTCCACCACTGTGTTAGTAATAACAGCACCAGTACACCACTGTGTTAGTAATAACACAGCACCAGTACCAGTCCACCACTGTGTTAGTAATAACACAGCACCAGTACCAGTCCACCACTGTGTTAGTAATAACACAGCACCAGTACCAGTCTAACATTGGATTAGTAATAACATAATACCAGTCCACCACTGTGTTAGTAACAACAGAGCACCAGTACCAGTCCACCACTGTGTTAGTAATAACACAGTACCAGTCCGCCACTGTGTTAGTAATAACACAGCACCAGTACCAGTCCACCACTGTGTTAGTAATAACACAGCACCAGTACCAGTCCACCACTGCGTTAGTAATAACACAGCACCAGTCCACCACTGTGTGTTAGTAATAACACAACACCAGTCCACCACTGTGTTAGTAATAACACAGCACCAGTCCACCACTGTGTTAGTAATAACACAGCACCAGTCCACCACTGTGTTAGTAATAACACAGCACCAGTACCAGTCCACCACTGTGTTAGTAATAACACAGCACCAGTACCAGTCCACCACTGTGTTAGTAATAACACAGCACCAGTACCAGTCCACCACTGTGTTAGTAATAACACAGCACCAGTACCAGTCCACCACTGTGTTAGTAATAACACAGCACCAGTACCAGTCCACCACTGTGTTAGTAATAAC
Source organism: Cherax destructor (assembly GCA_009830355.1). Taxonomy (NCBI): domain Eukaryota; kingdom Metazoa; phylum Arthropoda; class Malacostraca; order Decapoda; family Parastacidae; genus Cherax; species Cherax destructor. Next base: position 10,023 of record WNWK01026785.1, on the reverse strand, counting down.
ACAGCACCAGTACCAGTCCACCACTGTGTTAGTGATAACACAGCACAGCAAGTCCACCACTGTGTTAGTAATAACACAGCACCAGTACCAGTCCACCACTGTGTTAGTAATAACACAGCACCAGTACCAGTCCACCACTGCGTTAGTAATAACACAGCACCAGTCCACCACTGTGTTAGTAATAACACAGCACCAGTCCACCACTGTGTTAGTAATAACACAGCACCAGTACCAGTCCACCACTGTGTTAGTAATAACACAGCACCAGTACCAGTCCACCACTGTGTTAGTAATAACACAGCACCAGTACCAGTCCACCACTGTGTTAGTAATAACACAGCACCAGTACCAGTCCACCACTGTGTTAGTAATAACACAGCACCAGTACCAGTCCACCACTGTGTTAGTAATAACACAGCACCAGTACTCAGTCCACCACTGTGTTAGTAATAACACAGCACCAGTACAGTCCACCACTGTGTTAGTAATAACACAGCACCAGTCCAGTCCACCACTGTGTTAGTAATAACACAGACCAGTCCACCACTGTGTTAGTAATAACACACACCAGTACCAGTCCACCACGTGTTAGTAATAACACAGCACCAGTACCAGTCCACCACTGGTTAGTAATAACACAGCACCAGTACCAGTCCACCACGTGTTAGTAATAACACAGCACCAGTACCAGTCCACCACCGTGTTAGTAATAACACAGCATCAGTACCAGTCCACCACTGTGTTAGTAATAACACAGCACCAGTACCAGTCCACCACTGTGTTAGTAATAACACAGCACCAGTACCAGTCCACCACTGCGTTAGTAATAACACAGCACCAGTACCAGTCCACCACTGTGTTAGTAATAACACAGGACCAGTACCAGTCCACCATTGTGTTAGTAATAACACAGCACCAGTACCAGTCCACCACTGTGTTAGTAATAACACAGGACCAGTACCAGTCCACCACTGTGTTAGTAATAACACAGCACCAGTACCAGTCCACCACTGTGTTAGTAATAACACAGCACCAGTACCAGTCCACCACTGTGTTAGTAATAACACAGCTCCAGTACCAGTCCACCACTGTGTTAGTAATAACACAGCACCAGTACCAGTCCACCACTGTGTTAGTAATAACACAGCACCAGTACCAGTCCACCACTGTGTTAGTAATAACACAGCACCAGTACCAGTCCACCACTGTGTTAGTAATAAAAAGCCCAGTACCAGTCCACCACTGTGTTAGTAATAACACAGCACCAGTACCAGTCCACCACTGTGTTAGTAATAACACAGCACCAGTACCAGTCCACCACTGTGTTAGTAATGCAGACATCAACAATAGGCTTTGCATCCCTTCACTGCAAGTAACATTAAAAGAAAGCACTCATGCACACACACGCACACAACACTAACTTTAATTATGTATAAGCACTTCTGTGATTACTCTTTTATACATAGTTACTCACTCCTATGATTAATCACTCACTCCCATGATTACTAACTCGCTCCCATGATTAATCACTCACTTCCTTGATTACTAACTTACTCCCATGATTAATCACTCACTCCCATGATTACTAACTCACTCCCATGATTAATTACTCACTTCCTTGATTACTCATTCACTTCCATGGTTACTCACTTCAATAAGCATCCACACACTCACAGATTACACACTGACTTAATCATGAAGAACATTACAAAACACTACATATTCTTGATAACTCTGATGAACAAAACACTGCATGTTCTTGATAACTCTGATGAACAAAACACTGCATGTTCTTGATAATAATTGGTGATGAACAAAACACTACATGTTCTTGATAACTCTGGTGATGAACAGAACACTACATGTTCTTGATAACTCCTGTGATTCAGTTACTAGGTGTACACAAGTTATCTCTTCACCTAGTGTTAGTTTCTTCAGTCTTATGATCAAAAGGTGAATTATATTAAAGGCTCGGAGAATACTCCGTCTCTCTCAGAAAATAGCTGTCCACATACCTGGAGGTTGTTCTGTGTGCAAATTTTGGACCAGTCCCTCCAGGATTTTCCAGGTCTAAATTATGATGTACCTTTCTCATCTGCACTCCAAGGTGTGTGGGTCAAGGGACTTCAAATGTTCCCAGTAATTGTGGTGCCTTACTGAACTTATAAGATCAGTGAAGGTTTTCTGTACAATCTCCAGAACTGCAATTTTGCCTGCCTTGAAGGGGATTGTTAGTATACAGAAGTATTCCAGCCTAGATAGAACAAGTAACTTAAAGAGGATCATCAGTGGCTTGGCATCTCTTGCTTTCAAAGTTTTCATTATCCATCCTATCATTTTCCTCACAGTTGTGATAATGATACTTGTGGTCTTTGAAAGTGAGATCCTCTGACATTATCACTCCTAAGTCTTTCACATTGGGGTTTTGCTCTATTGTGTGGTTTGAATTAGTCTTATGCTCCATTCTATATTTAATTCCTCAAGTTTTCCATAACGCAGCTGGAATTTGCTTTCATTGAACATCATATTGTTTTCTGTGGCTCATTGGAAGACTTGGTTTATATCCACTTGAAGATTTAGAGCATCCTCAATAGATGACATTTTCATGCAAATTCTAGTATTGTTGCAAAGGAAGACATGGTGCTATGGTTTACACCTCTGTTATGTCAGATATGAGGATGAGAAAAAGGATGGGGGCAAGTATTGCACCTTGTGGAACAAAGCTTTTCACTGTAGCAGCCGCTGACTTAACTCAGTTTACTATTACTCTTTGTGTTCATTTGGATAAAAAGGCAAAGATACATCTGTCCATTTTTCCAATTACAGTGGACCCCGAGTAACGAACACCCCGGAAATCGTACAATTATGTAAGTATAATATTGTAAGTGCTTTTGTAAGTGTATTTTTGGGGGGTCTGAAACGGACTAACCTACTTGACATTATTTCTTAAGGGAGTAAATTTGTTCGGTAATGGCACTTGAGCAGGCTTCTGGAATGAATTTTGTTCGTTACTCGGGGGTCCACTGTATTTCCTTAGTACCATTTTGGAAATATAAACACTTAAGCAGTATAATGTGATCCTTTACTGACAACGTTTCACCCACACAGTGGGCTTTATCAAGTCACAAACAGATCTGTGTGGGCAAAATGATGTCAATAAAGGATCACATTATACTGCTTAAGTATTTATATTTCCATTGTGTCAGTATTTTATATCATTTATTTCCAGTACTCATTTTGTGCACTATTACACCATGATCAAGCTTGTCAAAGTCTGTGTATACTACAACTGCATTCTGTCCTTCAGTGCATCCAAGACCATGTCAGAGTGGTCCAGTTGTTGAGAGGCAGGAGTGACTTGTTCTGAACCCATGCAGCCTTGGATTGTGCGAATGTTGGAAATCAAAGTGGTTTGCAATCTTGCTTCTTAGAATCCTTCTAAAAAAATTATGATGTGGCATGTCAGTGTTATTGGTCTATAATTCTTTGCTGTTGCTTTGCTTTACTGCCACGTTTGTGGAGTGAGGCTATATCCACTGTTTCTAGTAACTGTGGGATGACCTGTGTCAGGGCTCCCTCTCCATGGAATACATAAGGCACGTGATAGGGGTTTCTTGCAGTTCTTGATGAACGTGGGGTTCCACATGTTTGGGTCTGGGGTAGAGTGCATGGGCATGTTGTTAATGGCATTTTCAAAGTCCAGTGGTATTAGGGTTATGTCAGAAATTTTGGAGATGTTGCCAAGATTTTGTGTCTTGTTCATAAAAAAATTCATTAGGATTGTCAATCTTGAGTCTAATTAATGGCTCACTAAATGCAGAGTCATATTGGGGCTTCAGTATCTCACTTATTTCTATGCAGTCATCAGTGTAAGTCCCATCTTGTTTAAGCAAGATGGAACTTACACTTAGCATATGAGAAAAAATATTTTGGATTTTTTTCAATTTCATTTATGGCCTTTTCCTCCTGTCTCTCCTGGGTCCTTAAAATTCATTTAACTAAAATTCAAAGTTTTCTGTTTTTCTAGTCAGTGTTTCCTTCCGCATTTCGGACAGCCTAGCCCTCTTGAGAGGCTAGCTACATCATCAGTAGTCCTGGGTTATGTTAGACCTGTGCTGTTAGAGCCATATGTGGTTATGTTAGACCTGTGCTGTTAGAGCCATATGTGGTTATGTTAGACCTGTGCTGTTAGAGCCATATGTGGTTATGTTAGACCTGTGCTGTTAGAGCCATATGTGGTTACATGTTGTGACTGTTATGGAAGATGACTGTAAGGTGACTCCACCTCCCAAGCTAACACTCTCTTGATATTTTTACTCCAGACTTAATGTTCCATAATAATGTCTTTGTAGATTATCATGAACCACAAGATATAAATTAGACACATATGCAACATTTGGATATCTTTATTGAGGAAACGTTTCACCACACAGTGGCTTCATCAGTCCAATACAAAGTAGAAAGGTGTAAGGAGAGTAGGAGTTTTGAGGTAATCAGTCCCTCGGCCTGGAGTCGATGTGTTCAGTCCATCAATCTTGTAAAAAGTACTGCATATGTCCGTAGAGGTGGCTTATATACTGTAGTCAGGTGAGGTGAAGCAGCAGGAGGCGGGGTCATAGTGGTACCATCCACTAGTCGAAGTAGGTCTTCGTCCAACCTTGGACGAAGACCTTCACCTCACCTGACTACTGTATATAAGCCACCTCTACAGACATATGCAGTACTTTTTACAAGACTGATGGACTGAACACATCGACTCCAGGCCGAGGGACTGATTACCTCAAAACTCCTACTCTCCTTACACCTTTCTACTTTGTATTGGACTGATGAAGCCACTGTGTGGCGAAACGTTTCCTCAATAAAGATACCCAAATGTTGCATATGTGTCTAATTTATAACTTGTCGGTTCTTTGAACCATTCATCTACACCCTGTCTGACACAGCAACATCTTGGGATCTTAATACAAACGAATTCTTCAACACTTGTCCAACCTTTGGACGAAGACCTACTTCGACTAGTGGATGGTACCACTATGACCCCGCCTCCTGCTGCTTCACCTCACCTGACTACAGTATATAAGCCACCTCTACGGACATATGCAGTACTTTTTACAAGATTGATTGACTGAACACATCGACTCCAGGCCGAGGGACTGATTACCTCAAAACTCCTACTCTCTTTACACCTTTCTACTTTGTATTGGACTGATGAAGCCACTGTGTGGCAAAACGTTTCCTCAATAAAGATACCCAAATGTTGCATATGTGTCTAATTTATAACTTGTCGGTTCTTTGAACCATTCATCTACACCCTGTCTGACACAGCAACATCTTGGGATCTTAATACAAACGAATTCTTCAACACTTGTCCAACCTTTGGACGAAGACCTACTTCGACTAGTGGATGGTACCACTATGACCCCGCCTCCTGCTGCTTCACCTCACCTGACTACAGTATATAAGCCACCTCTACAGACATATGCAGTACTTTTTACAAGATTGATGGACTGAACACATCGACTCCAGGCCAAGGGACTGATTACCTCAAAACTCCTACTCTCTTTACACCTTTCTACTTTGTATTGGACTGATGAAGCCACTGTGTGGCGAAACGTTTCCTCAATAAAGATACCCAAATGTTGCATATGTGTCTAATTTATAACTTGTCGGTTCTTTGAACCATTCATCTCCAACCACAAGATATATCATGAACCACAAGATATATCATGAACCACAAGATGTATCAAGAACCACAAGATGTATCAAGAACCACAAGATGTATCAAGAACCACAAGATGTATCAAGAACCACAAGATGTATCAAGAACCACAAGATGTATCATGAACCACAAGATGTATCATGAACCACAAGATGTATTAAGAACCACAAGATATATCAAGAACCACAAGATGTATCATGAACCACAAGATGTATCAAGAACCACAAGAGTGTAGGTCAGTTGTATACTATCACAAATGAGAATGAACTATCAAGATTCCTTAGGGATGCAAATATTACAGAGACTGTATAAACACAATGTCCAAAACCAAACCCCTACGTATAGTGTAGTGTATGTTTTGCCCATCTACCTCATTAAGTACTTGTCTATCCTTTGATGAATATTTTTGACAAATAGTTTTATTTTTATTCTTAAATACATACAGTTTTTACTTGTGCCCATTTTTCAACCCACGTTCCTATATATTTTTATCAGCTTACTTGCTTAGAATTTATAATTACTATTGATCACCTTAACTGCCTAAAATTTTATTTCAAGCTATTTTTTAATATTAATAAATTTTACTTTTGTACACTATTATACACTTTAGCACTTATTTCTCCTTTAATAGTTAAGTTTGATTTTCATTATATTACCTTTAATTATTTCTATAATCACAACTAGTGCAATACTGAATCTTAATAGTTGTTCCATTATAACTTACTATTAAACATAGTAACCTTCCAACCAGTTCTATTAGCTAGTTAAATAATAAATCAATTACACTGTAAAGATATATCCTAAACCTCTGTGACTTCTGTTCAAAAGTGTGTTAATCCAATAACTCGTAAAATCAATTGATCAAATATCATATCTTTAAGTTTAGCATTATTCATTGTTCTTAAATCTTTTTAAAATCACACTCATATATAAACTTTTGTTTAATTAATTAACTAACTCAGGTGCTATAGTTTTAGATTCTTATTAGCTGTAAATTGACTACCTTAGCTCATTTTTTCATTTTTGTAAACATATCCAACGTACTAACTCACGTGCCAAGAACTCCTTTTGCATTGTCCTATTCTTAAGTCTACTTGCGTTGTTCTATTTTTAAGTTTAATTATAGAATCACACTAAATCTTATGAATCCAAACATTGATCCTGATCACAACCTTCTATTAAATGATTTACATGAACCTAACAACAACTGTCATTACTACACAGCAGAACAGGCTAAAACACTACTCAAAGCCAACAATAACATAACTATCTTTAACTACAATGTCAGATCTTTAAGCAAACATTTTGATGACATCACAGCATTATTAAACTCACTACAGGCCAGTATGTCCATCATTGCCCTCACTGAAACCTGGCTAAAGCCTCATACTACAGATATCTATGCCATTCCTGGTTACACAGCCATACACAATTGTAGGCAAGACCAACAAGGAGGTGGCACAGCTATGTTATACTCAGACCAGCTTGAATGTATTAACAATACATGCACAAGAGATGAACATGGAGAATATATAATAGCTAAGTTTAAATCCAAATACAGTGGTACCCCGACACGATATTTTTTCATTCCAGAATGCTGTTCAAGTGCCATTACCAAACGAATTTATCTCCATAAGAAATGATGTAAACTAGACTAGTCCTTTTAGACCCCCAAAATTACACTTACAAAAGCATTTAAAAAAATCAACTTACATAAAAGTGTGTGTTTGGGGACCATCGTAAGTCGGGGTACCACTGTACCTACAAAAATCTCTCACAATTATAAACATCTATAGATTACCACAGTCAAACATTCAGCAATTTAGTGAAAAATTAGGAAGTATGATTACTGATGCACACATGAACAAAGACCACTTAATCCTCACAGGAGACTTCAATATAAACCTCCTACAAGATCAGGACCCACAAGTAACTGAATTCACAAACACTACTGCTCCCGACAATAACAAAACCTACAAGAATCTCTGAGACCTGTGCCTCTCTATTAGACCATATCTGGACTAACACCATATCCCCATTAACCCTTTGGGGGTCGGTGCCGTACTAGTACGTTTTACGAGCAGGGGTTGGTGCCGTACTAGTACGCCCAAATTCTAGCGGCCTCAATTTAAGCAGAAAACGTCTGGTAGGCATACATATGAAAGAATGGGTCTGTGTGGTCAGTGTGCGCAGTATAAAAAAAATCCTGCAGTACACACTGCATAATGAGAGAAAAAAAACTCTGACCGTTTTTTTCGATTAAAACAGCGACTTTGCAGTCGATTTTCGTATGGTATTTATTGATGTATTCTCGTTTTCCTGGTCTCATTTGATAGCATGAATATATATTACAGAAATAGAGATGATTTTGATTGGTATGACAATGACAAGTACCTTGAAATTGAGCTCAAAGTAGCGAAAATGTTCGATTTTTGACGATGTTCAAGAGTAAACAAATCACACCATGCCTCCAGTACACATCAACTGGCGAGTCTTATATTCATGCACAAGTGCTCTGATATTATTTATACCATTTTTACAATGATGCAGTTGTATACATAACAGTAAATCTTCTATTTTTTGTGAGAATAAAAATTCAAAATGAAAAGCAAAAGTAATGGAACAGAGGCCTGGAGACGTGACTAATGAACAGAGAACATGTTATTTTAGTGCCAGGAATGTCTGCCTTGTTTACTCTGGACCCTATTTTGAAATTGGCATCGTTTGAAATTTGTGTGAAATTGGAAAATTGCCATTTTCTGACCACTATTTTGGGTAGATGAAATTGGTAAATAGGCGGTTTCTTGTACTCAATCGATAGAAAAAATGGAGTTCTAGCGAAAAAGCTATAATTTTTGGAGACTGATACATTGGAATTTGTCGAAAATAGGGCTCAAAGTGGGCAAAATCGCCGATGCGTAAGTGTCATGGCTACCGCTAACTTCGCGAAAGCATAATTCCGTTAGTTTTCGATCAAATTTCATAATTTTGGTGGCGTTATGATCGGAAAAAGATTCTCTATCATTTCATAAGAAAAAATTAATTTTTTTTTTTCCAAAAAAATTTCGACCCCAGGAACACTTTCCTGAGAAGGCCTGTCGACCCCCAAAGGGTTAAAATCAGGCATAATCACAGACAATACCACAGACCACTACCCAACCTTTCTCATAACCAATCTCAGAAAATTACCGCTAGAGACTACTAAAGTTACCTTCAGACTACATAATGAGACAGCTATAAATAATTTTATAACAGCTATGACAAACACTGACTGGCAAACAGAAATAGACAACTTCCCAGATACTGACTTACGTACAGTAGACCCTCATTTAGCACGACTTTATGTTGCGCGTTTTGGGTATTACGCGATTGAAGAATTGCGGCACATTTTTATCTAACACGACGTAAACCTTATATTACGCGATTCACTGGAGGGGAAAAATTTTGAGCCCGCGGTCGCCTGCAGTAGGTTAAACCATCGAGTCAGTGGGGGTCCTACTAAGGGTGGCTATGAGCCACAACAAGTGTTTAATGCTGACGAGACAAGTGTTTTCTGGAAGAAAATGCCAACATGAACTTATATCAGTCACTGAATGACTTGACTGACTGACTTACTGAATGACTTGACTGACTGACTTGACTGACTGACTTACTGACTGACTTACTGAATGACTTGACTGACTGACTTACTGAATGACTTGACTGACTGACTTACTGAATGACTTGACTGACTGACTTGACTGACTGACTTACTGAATGACTTGACTGACTGACTTACTGAATGACTTGACTGACTGACTTACTGAATGACTTGACTGACTGACTTACTGAATGACTTGACTGACTTACTGAATGACTTGACTGACTGACTTACTGAATGTCTTGACTGACTTACTGAATGACTTGACTGACTTACTGAATGACTTGACTGACTTACTGAATGACTTGACTGACTTACTGAATGTCTTGACTGACTTACTGAACGACTTGACTGACTTACTGAATGACTTGACTGACTTAATGAATGACTTAAAGTTAGACACTCAGTACAACCATCGACTTCAGTTCCAGAATCTCTACTATCCACCTCAGCCCAGTAGGGCCACAGCATAACTCTCCACTCTCTTCACAATCATCCACAAACATCAGCACCCACAATTTAAGGTAAATACTATTATTTATGTTACATTTGTAGTCTTAAGCAGTAAAAACAACATAATACATCACGATAATGAACTACAATTACATATTCTCTTTTATATTTGTAAGATTTGTTGGTCTAAAAAAAACTTGTTTGGCTTTTT
>WNWK01026784.1:0-26997 GCA_009830355.1 Cherax destructor | reverse complement strand
AAGAGATAAATTAAAAATGTTAGATATTGGTTCACAGAGTTCCATTTTGCATTCCTTAAGAACCCTTGCAAAAGCTCATCAGGACCGCTGATTTATTTGTTTCAGTCGGTCCAGCTGTTTCATAATCATTTCGCTAGTGACTGTGATATTACATAATTTATCTTCTTCTGGGCCTCTGTAAAAATTAATTACTGGGATATTATTAATATCTTCCTGTGTGAAACCGAGAGAAAATAATTATTAAAATAGAGCACATATCATTCTCCTTGTCAGTAAGATGCCCAAAGTTATTTTTAAGGGGACCTATCTTATCCCTAATTTTTGTTCTATAAACCTGAAAAACTTTTTGGGTTAGTTTTTGAATCCCTAGCAACTTTAATTTCATAGTCCCGTTTAGCTTTTCTTATTCCCTTTAACGTCCCTCTTAATGTCAGTATACTGATTTATAAGATGACCTCACCTCTTTTTATGCGCCTATAAATTTCTTTCTTCTGCCCTAAAAGATATTTGAGCCTATTATTCATCCATTTTGGGTCATTTTACTTGATCTAATTTCTTTATAGGATAAATGTTCTTTGGGCAGCCTGTATAGTGTTAAGAAAACTGTCATATTGATACCTCTCTTCACCCCAGTCCACAGTTGATAAGTGTTCTCTAAGTCCATTATAATCTGCTAAGCGAAAATCTGGGACCATTACTGAATTATCCCTACTATCATACATCCATTCAATGCTAAAGGTAATTGACTTGTGGTCGCTTGAGCCGAGTTCCTCTGTAATTTCTAAATTATTAACAAGGGTTTCCTTGCTTGCCAGAACCAAGTCAAGTAGGTTATTTCCTTGTAGGTTCTGTTACAAACTGCTTCAAAAAGCAATCCTGAACTACTTCTAAAAAGTCGTTAGATTCTAAGTTCCCTGTCATGAAATTCCAATCAATCTGACTAAAGTTAAAGTCCCCTAGAATTACTACGTTATCGTGTCTTGTGGCCTTAACAATTTCCTCCCAAAGTAGTCTCCCTTGTTCCCTATCTAAGTTTGGAGGACGGTAAATCACGCCTAAAATCAATTTTTCACACCCCTCTGAAAATTCTATCCAGACAGACTCTGTATGTGTTAATTCAGACTTTATACCTGTTTTTATGCAACAATTTAAATGATCACGGACATAGAGTGCCACCCCACCCCTTTCCCGATACTTCTGTCTACTTGGAACAATTTAAAACCCTGAATGTGACATTCGGCAGGCAAGTCCGATTTTTCATATTAAACCATGTCTCAGTTATTGCAAAAACATCAATATTACCCGTACTTGCAACTAATCTCAACTCGTCCATCTTATTCCTAGCACTACGACTATTGGTGTAATATATATTTAGAGACCCTCCTTTCTCTTTACCCTTCCTGCTCATCTCTGTTTTTCCACTATACCTATTACTGTCCTTGTCATCTAGTGTCACTAGCTTTCCACTATCCACCTTATTCTGCCTATTACTAGTTCTCCTACAACTTATAATATTACTACACTGGGACTTCTCTGTTTTCCCCCCAAAACCCATACCACTAACTATTTCTAGTTTAAAGCCCTAACAGCTCCCTCCACTGCAGTTGTCAGTGCCCCCACCCCAGACCTGGATAAGTGAACCCCATCCCTGGCATACATGTCATTTCTGCCATAGAAGAGGTCCCAGTTGTCAATGAATGTTACTGAATTTTCCTTACAGTATTTGTCCAGCCAGCAATTGACACCAATTGCCCTGGACAGCCATTCATTTCCAACTCCTCTCCTTGGCAAAATACCACATATGACAGGGTTCCCACCCTTCTTCCTAATTGTCTATTGCTGACCTAAACCTGCTAGTCAGGTCCTCACTCCTACGTCTGCCAACATCGTTGCCTCCAGCACTGAGACAGATAATAGGATTGCTCCCATTACCTCTCATGATGTCGTCCAGACGGCTAACAATATCCTCCATCCCAGCCCCAGGAAAGCAAACCCTCTGTCTCCTACTCCTATCAATCAAACAGAAAGCCCTATCCATGTACCTAACCTGACTGTCCCCAACAACAACAATGTTTTTACCTTCCTTTGTGTCTTTCGTCGTGACGCTCCCAGAAGTCGACTCACATTCATCGGGTAGCACGGAGAATGGGATCGATGTTTCCACAACATTCTCCTGGGTCTTCGTTGTTTCTACCTCTCCACCCGTCCTCTTGAGCCTTAACTTTGTTCCATGCGTTTTAGCCACTGTCCAGGTTCCTTTCCTGGCTTGAGGATTCTCAACAGGAGGATTACTACGAATCCTCTTGTTTTCCTCAGTCAGTCGCTGTATCTCAAGCTTAGCTACCCTCAGTTCTTCCTTCAGCTGCTGGTAGAGTAGCTCAGAGAGGACATCTTCTTCAGATTGACAGAGAGCACACAAGACACGTCTTCACTGAGTTAAGTCAGGTCCACCACTCAAATTATCCTCAGTTATACCCTCCAGTCAGCACCTCAGGAGAGTATCCCAGTTATACCCTCCAGTTGTCAATATTCGTTCCACTGTTAAGAAAGCGTCGAAGGCTTGAGGAGCTAGCAGCTCTGTATTTACAGAGGCAAAAATCAACAGTAGGTACGTACGTACATAACAGAAGAAAATCACAAGACTGCGTGACCCTTACAGAAAAAAATGCAAAACAGGCTTATATTGTATGCTTTACATACAATGATATGAATTATTATTATTATTATTACCTCGATTCGTTCAGGTGTGAGCTTTATGAAAGGTTGGTCTGCATATTATGTCTTCATATCCATTCATGTTGGCAATACGTCTCTGCATCCAGTACACTGCCAGTACACTGCCAGAAGGTGTGAAGGTTTCACTGACAACTTGAACAGTATCTAAGGAAACTGAGTTTTGACGGCCCTCACAAAATTGGACTAAATCCATCAGAAATCTAAATATATAGATAAGAGGTAATACAAAATGTTATTTTGGTTCTAGTTTTTCATATAGGGGGAGATTTCTTTTTCCTTTGACATGTATAGGTGTCTCGGGGTCACAAGATTCTATTTTGAACTCGAAAAGCGTCTCCATTAACAAGTGTAACTAATATACACTTTAAATAAAGTTCACATAGACTATAGATAGTGGCAGGAGAAGAAAATACTCAAGTCCGGGAAGAATCTTGAGTTTTCCCTGAAGTAAGTTTATTCTCTTCTCTGAGTATGAAGGTCCCCAGTCCTGTTCTGGAGGTGGTACATCTCTATTTTACATTATGTCTTAATTAAAATAGATAGGCATTGTATTTTACTTAACATATCCGACCAACAGTAATAGCCTGGTTGATCAGGCCCTGGTCCACCATGAGGCCTGGTCATAGACCGGGTCGCGGGGGCGTCGACCCCCGGAACCCTCTCCAGGTATACCACCGTTGCCACAACCGCCACTCCTACCACTACAAACGTAACACCACTCTACTCATCACAACAGTCCCCACCATCATCAGTCCCCACCATCTCATCAATATGTCCCCACCATCCATCAGTCCCCACCATCCATCAGTCCCCACCATCCATCAGTCCCCACCATCCATCAGTCCCCACCATCCATCAGTCCCCACCATCCATCAGTCCCCACCATCCATCAGTCCCCACCATCCATCAGTCCCACCATCCATCAGTCCCCACCATCCATCAGTCCCCACCATCCATCAGTCCCCACCATCCATCAGTCCCCACCATCCATCAGTCCCATCATCAGTCCCCACCAGCTATCAGCCCCACCAGCCATCAGCCCCACCAGCCATCAGCCCCCACCAGCCATCAGTCCCCACCAGCCATCAGTCCCCACCAGCCATCAGTCCCCACCAGCCATCAGTCCCCACCAGCCATCAGTCCCCACCAGCCATCAGTCCCACCAGCCATCAGTCCCCACCAGCCATCAGTCCCCACCAGCCATCAGTCCCCACTCAGCCATCAGTCCCCAACATCAGCTGTTTAATACGACAGTCACGTAAAATCCAAGAGATGAGAAGAAAAAAACTTAGGCGGTAATTGTCAAGGTGTACGTCTTGCCAGAGGTGAGGGCCCACAGTAGGCCCCTGTGTGTGGTCCCACCGATTGGGCCTCCTGTGTGTGGTCCCACCGACAAGGTGGGACCTGTGTGTGGTCCCACCGACAAAGTGGGGCCCCGTGTGAAGTGTTCACTCGTCAGCTGGCACATGTTCATCAGCTAAACACATGTTCATCATAACATTCTACCGACGTTCATCACCACACACCATTTATCTCTTATTACCCTCCTTATTTTAACTACTCTTCTTCCTTTCTTCCCCCTTTGTCTCTCTCTCTCCTCTCCTTCTCTCCTCTCATTATTAAAACCCGTGTTAAATATGTATATTTTGTATAGCAACAACAGTAGTCCAGAGTTTTGTGTGTGTAGCCGTGTACAAGTGTCCTTCCACTGGTAAGCCAGTGGAAGGCCTCGGTCAGATGACTAAGATCATCAGATGATCATATGACTAAGACCCGCGTCAGGAAGCACTTGTCCTGTTTCCTGACAAACCTTACCTAACCTAACCTCCAATATTAGTATAGAATACTGCCAAGATTAGACATATGTGTAACACCTACTACTACTAACTGCTACTAGTACTACTAACTGCTACTACTACTAACTGCTACTACTACTACTACTAACTGCTACTACTACTACTAACTGCTACTACTAACTGCTGCTACTACTACTACTACTAACTGCTACTACTACTAACTGCTACTACTACTACTACTACTAACTGCTACTATTACTACTACTATCTGCTACTACTACTACTAACTGCTACTACTACTACTAACTGCTACTACTACTACTAACTGCTACTACTACTACTACTACTAACTGCTACTACTACTACTACTACTAACTGCTACTACTACTACTACTACTAACTGCTACTACTACTACTAACTGCTACTACTACTACTACTACTACTAACTGCTACTACTACCTGCTACTACTACTACTAACTGCTACTACTACGCTTTAGGCGCTTCGACAGCTAAAGTTCATTAGAACTTAACAAAACTGAGTTAACGAACGTTTTAGGGTTCGTATTTGTTATACACAAGTTAGTAGATGGATAAGGTACAACACATCGATATCTTTAGTGAAGTGACGTTTCGCCAATCATTGGTTTATTAATTTAATAAAGGCACTGGTTCACCACAATAAAGATACGCAAGTGTTGCGCATGTGTCGTTTACATCTGCTTGTCTGTTTTGTATATTATTCATATATAATACGCATTTTTTGAGTCTATGAAGGTCAGGAGCCACACCCGACCCACAGCTCACACCTGCACTGATTTGTTTCCTAAGATGTAAGCACATTAAGATGTGCCACAAAACCTGTGTGCACCCTGTTGGCACCACCTCCTAAAACAACCCCTCCTGGCACCTCCCCTCCTGGCACCTCCTCCTGGCACTACCCCTCCTGGCACTACCCTCCTGGCACTACCCTTTCCTGGCACCACCCCTCCTGGCACCACCCCTTCCTGGCATCACCAGCTAAGTGACAGGTTGCCAGCCACCAAGTATAAATGAGGTTCAAATCATCATTTATCTTATCTAAGGAGTAATTACGCAACTTCTCCCATAATGTTTGAAAAAAAGAACTATGATAAAATAATGTATGGAGGCCAGAAAGAATGAGAATACATTAAGTAGAATGTGTCCTTCAAACATGAGCAAGCCTGGAGACCAAGGCTACAAAACACACACACACACACACACAAAAACACACACACACATATAAACACACACAAACACACACACACACACATACAAACACACAGAAGATCACGCCTCATAAATCAGAACAGTAGTAGTTATTTAGACTTATCTTTCATCTGATGTCAACTAGAACATTGAACACCTTACCAATTTTGTATATTGTCCTATAGAATAGGGCACTATTTATTTTTTCTATCTAACTTTTAAGTCAAAAAGTCACTACAAACACAGTGTGCAGGTTTCAAATGCTGCTTAAATCAGTAAAAATTTCATTGAAATTGGATAAAAAAAATCTATTTCTTCTTCCCCTTAATTTTAGGCTAAGACCCCGCGAGTTACCTGTCCCGGTCTCATGAAGAGACCGGTACAATACTTTATTCTGGAATAAACTAAGTGGTAAAGAGAAACGCAGGCGAGGGGTGTGTACATACCGATGATCAACCATACTGTGTGTGCAGCAGCCAGGCATGAAGATAGTGTGTGAAGGCTAGCATGTCACAGCCTTCCACAACATAGTGGGCTCATGTCACAGATATTATCACACTTCTTTTTCTTACGACAGCAACATCCTTCCGCATGTTTCCTGAACCCCAACCACTACCGACACGCTCCACCATCCCAACCCTGTGTCAATACTTTTGTGTAGTGTGTATACTGCCGTACACCTGTAACTGCTAAAGTAGTTAGGCCGAGAACCCCTACGATACCTGCACCACTATACACCACCACTACCTGCACCACTATACACAACCACTACCTGCACCACTATACACAACCACTACCTGCACCACTATACACCACCACTACCTGCACCACTATACACCACCACTACCTGCACCACTATACACCACCAATACCTGCACCACTATACACAACCACTACCTGACCACTATACACCACCACCCTGCACCACTAAACACCACCACTCCTCTAGCTCTATCACTATCTGCCAAAACAAATACCATAAAACTTCAGAGTATCCAAAACCGAGCACTACGTTGGGTGTTGGGAGGAAGTGGGATGATTTTGCAACCAGCGAATATCTCCATCTCAGGACTAACACACCAGCTCTGAACGAATTTTGGAAGACACTTTCCGACAGACAAATTGACAGACTTAAGACTTACCATGAACATTGACTGACTACCTTGATACCACAATAAAACGGCCTTATACCGAAGTCAACCTCTTCAGAGCTTTGAACGAACCTGCCCCTCCCCCGATACACATAATATAGCCTCCTTTTACCACCTAATACTTCTCTTTAGAATGAACTAGTCTCAAACCTGATGTTTTCTTACTTATCTCTACCTGCCATCCTATGAGAGTCGTCCTTGTGCAGTTTCCGAGATGAAGCAACTTGTAGATGTCCTTGGCTCCACCTGAACACCCTGCCTTTGCCCGATCTAAGCGTCCAGTCTTGCAGCAGATAATACCTGTCACTATTAAGCCTCACAATGCCTTGCAGTTGGGTTTAGTCCTGACTCTATTTCTTACTCTAAAATATTTCCTCTCACCCATCTATTCTTCGCCTATCCCCACTTCCCTCTCGCCCATTGTGGGTACTTACCTGAGAGTATTCGTTTCGTTTCGTTTCTGTGCTCCAGATACTTCACGACTACGGTGCTCTTCACACCAACTCCAAGGCTGAGGGACTGATTACCTAATCTTTTGTATATAGTTCTACTGTCTTCCAATTATGTAATAGAATTTGTATTGATAAAGCCACTGGATGGCGAAACGTCTACAATAAAGATATCCAGATGTTGCATATGTGTCTAATTTTCACCTTGTCGGTATTGTAGACCATTGACGTACAACATAACGTTTCAAAGGTCCCTTTGAACTTCAACCTCCTCGTCCAGTTTTCAGAGTTCGGGCAATGTATTTCCCACCTCTAGGTAACCTTTTCCAAAACATTGCATAAATCTACCGCGTGCTGACCGCGAGCATTTCATTGTACTATCCTGGTCAAAACCAATGACATGCGTTTGCGTGATACAGACATTCGGCATTGAACGTGTGCTACAGGTATACAATACTAACGTGGTGTCCAGACGTACGACACAAACGGGGTGTCCAGACGTATGGTATTGAACGTGTGCTTCAGATATACAATACTTGTGTGGCATCCAAACGTACGACACTAACGTGGTGTCCAGACGTACGACATTAGCGTGGTGATGTCCAGACGTACGACACTAGCGTGGTGATGTCCAGACGTACGACACTAGCGTGGTGATGTCCAGACGTACGACACTAGCGTGGTGATGTCCAGACGTACGACACTAGCGTGGTGATGTCCAGACGTACGACACTAGCGTGGTGATGTCCAGACGTACGACACTAGCGAGGTGATGTCCAGACGTACGACACTAGCGAGGTGATGTCCAGACGTACGACACTAGCGTGGTGATGTCCAGACGTACGACACTAGCGTGGTGATGTCCAGACGTACGACACTAGCGTGGTGATGTCCAGACGTACGACACTAGCGTGGTGATGTCCAGACGTACGACACTAGCGTGGTGATGTCCAGACGTACGACACTAGCGTGGTGATGTCCAGACGTACGACACTAGCGTGGTGATGTCCAGACGTACGACACTAGCGTGGTGATGTCCAGACGTACGACACTAGCGTGGTGATGTCCAGACGTACGACACTAGCGTGGTGATGTCCAGACGTACGACACTAGCGTGGTGATGTCCAGACGTACGACACTAGCGTGGTGATGTCCAGACGTACGACACTAGCGTGGTGATGTCCAGACGTACGACACTAGCGTGGTGATGTCCAGACGTACGACACTAGCGTGGTGATGTCCAGACGTACGACACTAGCGTGGTGATGTCCAGACGTACGACACTAGCGTGGTGATGTCCAGACGTACGACACTAGCGTGGTGATGTCCAGACGTACGACACTAGCGTGGTGATGTCCAGACGTACGACACTAGCGTGGTGATGTCCAGACGTACGACACTAGCGTGGTGATGTCCAGACGTACGACACTAGCGTGGTGATGTCCAGACGTACGACACTAGCGTGGTGATGTCCAGACGTACGACACTAGCGTGGTGATGTCCAGACGTACGACACTAGCGTGGTGATGTCCAGACGTACGACACTAGCGTGGTGATGTCCAGACGTACGACACTAGCGTGGTGATGTCCAGACGTACGACACTAGCGTGGTGATGTCCAGACGTACGACACTAGCGTGGTGATGTCCAGACGTACGACACTAGCGTGGTGATGTCCAGACGTACGACACTAGCGTGGTGATGTCCAGACGTACGACACTAGCGTGGTGATGTCCAGACGTACGACACTAGCGTGGTGATGTCCAGACGTACGACACTAGCGAGGTGATGTCCAGACGTACGACACTAGCGTGGTGATGTCCAGACGTACGACACTAGCGTGGTGATGTCCAGACGTACGACACTAAAACCGGTTCATTTTCATTCCAATTTAGACTTTACCTCTCAAACAAAGTTGAAAAAAAAATATTGTTTTTATTTCAGTTTTCCATAATGCCTTTTCGTTATTCACAGAGCAATTTTAATATTTATATCCTGGCCAGAAACTGCTTTTTGAGCGCCGCTGTGTCTGAGGCCGGAGGCAGAGGCATCTTTTTTCAGGTGTGCTCTAACACCTGTCAGTGGCAGGTGTGGTCGTTCCACCACACCTGTTTAGCTACCCAAAGTATGGGAGACTTATCACTGACAAGGAACGCCACAGGAAATAAGTCACTTTTTGGGGTTATCCTAGGTAATTTATACAAGTTACTATGTACAATAATTTGTGTAAGTATGTGCACCTGAACCTAAATAAAATTACTGAGTAACAACCCATACAGGTAATATTTAATATTTTTTAAATTGGTGGAGGGGTAAGCCAGTGGAAGGCCTCGGTCAGATGACTAAGAGCTCCAGCTGCGGATCATATGACTAACATCCGCGTCAGAAAACACTTGTCTTGTTTCCTGACAAACCTTACCTAACTAGCGACCCCTACACTGTGCACTGCTCACTGTGTGCACTGGTCACTGTGTGCTCTCATTCGTTGTGTACGCCTCTTCGTTTTGTAGGATGGTAGACAGTATCTAGAATTAAAAACCCCAGAAGCCAGTGTGTACACAGCTCCTTGTGTGCTTGTATGGCCATTTATTAATATGCAAACAGGTGAATATACTGACTGGATATTAATAAGTTCTTCACAGAATAATTAAACAATGGAAAAAGTTTAAAACAGTAGACGTAATATAGGCTACAACTGCTAGTAACATAAATACGATATATTAAACAGTAACGCGCTGTATAACCCTTGTGGTTTAGCGCTTCTTTTGATTATAATAATAATTAAACAGTAACGATGGCACCAGTAGCAACAGATCAACATCCGCATAACATAAATAGGTAACCACGAGGATAGGTGAATAAACACAAGGGGGTAATACACACAAGGGCAGGTGAATACAGACATAAACACGAGAGCAAACGAATACTCAGACACGTTAAGAGAGCAGTACAAACGCAAAAAAACGGTCATGTTTATGTATCTTCCATCTTCTTCTTTATGGCCGAAGAATCGAAGAGATGGGGAAGGAAGAAGGATGGGAAAGGATGGAAATTCTAGAAAAGGATGGGATGGTGGAGGCGAGGAGGGAATGAAAGATCAGTGGCCCATGTATCTTCCAATCAGTGCATAAACAAGAGTCCCTCTCCAGGCCACAGCAGCTCCAACACTTATATCAGAGCTCCATGCAGGCTCCAACACTAATATATATCAGAGCTCCATGCAGGCTCCAACACTGATATATATCAGAGCTTCACACAGGCTCCAACACTGATATATATCAGAGCTTCACACAGGCTCCAACACTGATATATATCAGAGCTTCACACAGGCTCCAACACTGATATATATCAGAGCTTCACACAGGCTCCGACACTGATATATATCAGAGGGAATTACTAGTGATATGAGCAAATTCGCGGACGACACGAAGATAGGTAGGATAATTGATTCAAACGTAGATGTCATGGAAGTTCAGGAGGATTTAGACAAACTCAATTCCTGGTCAGAAAAGTGGCAGATGAAGTTCAATGTAGATAAATGCAAGGTACTGAAGCTCGGGAGTGTCCATAACCCAAGCACTTATAAGTTAAATAACGTAGAACTTAGCCATACAGATTGCGAAAAGGACTTGGGGGTTATGGTAAGCAGCAACCTTAAACCAAGACAGCAATGCCTAACCGTACGTAATAAGGCAAACAGATTACTGGGATTTATATCAAGAAGTGTAAGCAACAAAAGTCCAGAGGTTATATTACATAAGAACATAAGAATGGAGGAACACTGCAGAAGGCCTACTGGCCCATACAAGGCAGGTCCTTATCAAAACCACCACTACCTAAGAATTTACTCCCGTACTCACGACACTAATCAAACCCAGCCCCTCCCACTCCTATATTTGTCCAATCTCTTTTCAAAGCCACCCAAGGTCCTAGCCTCTATCACCCTACTCGGAAGATTGTTCCACGCATCTACAGCTCTGTAATAATATTGGTAGAATGCAACTTATGTGACATTTTATTGTGGCAACGTTTCGCTCTCCAGGAGCTTTTTCAAGCCGTTACAAGCGATACATGGACACAGCGTATATATATACTCTCAAAGTGAGGTGTAATACTAGTGGTGGTAGAAGTAGTAGTGATATAAGTAGTAGTAGTAGTAATACAATAAGGTAGAACAATCAAATTGCACATGAGTAAAAGGTGATAAAACAAATACTTGGGTAGTATAACAATAGGTTAGACAAATATTTCTGCTGGAGGTTGGAATAGAGAAGGCCTGTAGGAGTGTTCCGCGTCTACGATGTGCTTGTGTTGAATTAGCAGGAGAGACTATGTGATGGTAGGGTTTACTGTTTTCAGGAGGATTCTTGCTAAGACTTCAGAGATGGTGAAGCTGCCTTTGTTTTGTTTAATTGTGTTAGAAACAGCGATAAGTGCTGATTCAAGGCACTTGCGTCTACGGAAATTAGTTTCTTTAATTACTAGTCGGGCGTCTTTGAATTTCATGAGATGATTGTTGGAATTTCGGTGTTGTACGCAGGCGTTGTTCAGGTTATCGTTCCTGCATGCATTAATGTGTTCATTGATGCGTGTTTCGAGGTTTCTTGCTGATTCTCCTACATAAATTCTGTCGCAACCTCCACAGGGTATAGTGTAGACCCCTGCGTTGACTGGTTCATGGTGCTTGGATTTGGTCCTGGTTAGATCCTTTATAGAAGTACTGGAAGCGATGGCGACTCTAGTGTTAGCATGTGCAAATACTTTAGAAATGTTGGATGCAACCTGGCTGTTGGGAAGAATTATAACTTTGTTTGGAGTGGTGTTGACGCGTGGAGAATTAATGATCTGAAGAGCTCTTTTCTTGCAATCTTTGATGAAAAAGGAAGGAAAATGTAAATCAGTGAAGGTTTGGTGAATATATGTACATTCCTCGTCAAGAAACTCAAGACTACAAATTCGGTAAGCTCTTAGGAAGAATCCGATGATGATACCTCTTTTGGTCATAGTATCTTGACTGGAATAGAAGTGTGTGAGATCATTTTTATTTGTAGGTTTCCGGTAAACTTGAAATCTTAGGTTGTTATCTACTTTGTGGATGAGGACGTCTAGAAAGGGTAGCTTGTCATTGGACTCTTCTTCTAGTGTAAACTGGATCGCCGGTTCAACTGCGTTGAGCCTTGCCTGAAGATTCCGTACGTCAAAACGTTTGGGAGTTATTACGAGAACGTCGTCTACGTAACGTAACCAAGTGACGCTTGGGGGGATGATGTTGGAGAAGTGTTCAGCCTCTAGGTGTTCCATGTACAAGTTAGCTAAGACGGCACTGATGGGGGACCCCATTCCCATGCCGTATGTTTGTTTGTAGAGCCTGTTATTGAAAGAAAAACAGTTGAAATTAACACAGAGTTCAATAAGGTCAACAAAATCTCCGGGAGGTAGAGGAAGGTTAAGGTCCTGATTGACTTTACGTCGTAGAACCTCGATGGCTTGTGTGGTAGGTACTTTAGTGAAGAGGGAAGTCACGTCCAAACTGCTTAGTTTCTTGTTTCGGATGGAGAGATTTCGGATGCGGTTGAGAAGGTCGCCTGAATGTTTAAGATGGGCGGGGCTGATGGTCCCCAGAAGGCAGGAAAGATGTTTGGCAAGAACTCCGGCTAGTTTGTGTGGTGCACTGCCTATACCTGATGTGATTGGTCTGAGAGGAATATTATGCTTATGGGTCTTGGGTAAGCCGTACATGTGTGCTGGTTTAGGGTTGCTGGGTATCAAGTACACAAGTTTCTTTCCTTCACTGGTGCGTTTCAGTATTTGTCTGGTTTTATATAGGAAATCTTTAGTGAGTGTTTCCCACTGTTGTGTGTTGATGGGTTCGTATGTGGATTGGTCATTCAAGAGGTCCATCATTTTGGTGTTCTATTCACTAGTGTTGAGTATGACGACTCCAACCCTAAACCAGCACACATGTACGGCTTACCCAAGACCCATAAGCATAATATTCCTCTCAGACCAATCACATCAGGTATAGGCAGTGCACCACACAAACTAGCCGGAGTTCTTGCCAAACATCTTTCCTGCCTTCTGGGGACCATCAGCCCCGCTCATCTTAAACATTCAGGCGACCTTCTCAACCGCATCCGAAATCTCTCCCTCCGAAACAAGAAACTAAGCAGTTTTATTTATTTATCCCATTACCATGCATGATGATGTCAAGCCGGCTAACAATGTCTTCCATCCCAGCCCCAGGAAAGCAAACCCTCTGTCTCCTACTCCTATCTTTCAAGCAGAATGCCCTATCCATATACCTAACTTGGCTATCCCCAACAACAACAATGTTTTTACCTTCCTTGGTGCAGTTCGTCGTGACGTTCCCAGTAGTCGACTCACATTCGTCTGGTAGCACAGAAAAGGAGTTCGAAGTTTCTACAGCAGTCTCTTTCTTCTTCGTCGTTACTACCTCTCCATTCGTCTTCTTGATCTTCAACTTCGTCCCATGCTGTCCGGAGGACTACTACGAATCCTCTTGTTTTCCTTAGTCAATCGTCGTATCTCTAGCTTCGCTACCCTCAATTCCTCCTTAAGCTGCTGGTAAAGTTGCTCAATGGACGGCATCTTGGTTCAGTCCACAGGGAGTACACTAGACACGTCTTCACTGAGCTAAGAACAGGTCACCATATATATATATATATATGCAAAAAGATCACAGTAATCAGGTGATATCAAAATATGCAAGACAACCACTATGAAAAAATAGAGGAATACCAAGCGCTTTCGTGACTACTCACATTATCAAGGAACTATAAAAGGAAACATGACAAGAGGACTTATATAAGGGGCAAGACTACACCTCACAGTCACATCACACTAACAAAGACTACACCTCACAGTAGCGTAACATCACACGACTCTGTGAAGAGGAAAAACAAGAAAGGACCTGAAACTCTTCCCAAGAATTAAGATTAGTCCAATTTATCATTAAATTCTTCCCAAATTTTATTAATTATAAAAGAATCCAATTTATATAAACCAAAAGAAATATTCATATTATTTTCAAAACTGCTTTTAATGAAACATGATTCTATTATATTCCTCTCAACCATGGACTTGCTTGATACAACCTTCTCAGCATTTTGAAAATCAATTGGATGGTTAAAGTCTTCACATGAATAAATAGAGCATTAGAATCTTGTCCAGTTCTAATGCTATATTTATGTTGTTTTAATCTTAGTTCAAGACTTTTACCAGTTTGACCATAATAAACTTTATCGCATATTTTACAGGGAATCTTATAGACACATCCGTCAGCATTTTGGGGAATTTTTATCAAAAGTCTTTTGATAAAAAATCCCAAAATATATATATATATATATATATATATATATATATGTCGTGCCGATTAGGTAAAACTTACGATTTTGGCTTAAATAGCAACGCTCACCTTGCCATATAAGACAAGCGAAAATTTGTGTATGCAATAATTTCGCAAAAATCATTCTGAACCTAACGAAAAAATATATTTCATTGTGTTTGTTTATTATCAAATTATTGTAAACGTATCTAAAAGATATTTAGTTGGGTTAGGCTAAATTAAATTGCGCTTGTTATAAGAACATAAGAACATAAGAAAGGAGGAACACTGCAGCAGGCCTGTTGGCCCATACTAGGCAGGTCCTTCACAATCCGTCCCACTAACAGAATATTTGCTCAACCCAATCTTCAATGCTACCCAAGAAATAAGCTTTGACAATTCTACCCACTCATGCCGAGTCCCACTCAAATCCAACCCTCTCACTCATGAATTTATCCAACCTAAATTTGAAACTACCCAAGGTCCTAGCTTCAATAACCCTACTAGGCAGACTGTTCCACTCATCAACTACCCTATTTCCAAACCAATACTTTCCTATATCCTTTCTAAATCTAAACTTATCTAACTTGAATCCATTATTGCGGGTTCTCTCTGGAGAGATACCCTCAAGACCTTATTTATATCCCCTTTGTTAATACCCATTTTCCACTTGTATACCTCGATCATGTCTCCCTCATTCTACGTCTTACAAGTGAATGTAATTTTAGGGTTTTCAATCTTTCTTCGTAAGGAAGATTTCTAATGCTATGTATTAATTTAGTCATTCTACGCTGAATGTTTTCTAACGAATTTATGTCCATTCTGTAATATGGAGACCAGAACTGAGCTGCGTAATCTAGGTGAGGCCTTACTAATGATGTATAAAGCTGTAATATAACCTCTGGACTTCTGTTGCTAACACTTCTTGATATAAATCCCAGTAATCTATTTGCCTTATTACGTACGCTTAGGCATTGCTGTCTTGGTTTAAGGTTGCTGCTTACCATCACCCCCAAGTCCTTCTCGCAATCTGTATGGCTAAGTTCTACGTTATTTAACTTATAAGTGCTTGGGTTATGGACACTCCCGAGCTTCAGAACCTTGCATTTATCTACATTGAACTGCATCTGCCACTTTTCTGACCACGAATTAAGTTTGTCTAAATCTTCCTGAAGTTCTATGACATCTATGTTTGAATCAATTATCCTACCTATCTTCGTGTCGTCGGCGAATTTGCTCATATCACTAGTAATTCCCTCATCAAGGTCATTCAAGGTTAGGTAAGTTTTCAAAGTTTCTCTTGGTACAAAATTATAAATTTTTACATTTACATAAATAGAAAAAATATATCTTTAAACGTATAAGAGAAAATTTTAGAAAGGACTTAATCTTAAATGAGTTCTTGCTAATTGACCAGTTTTACCTAATCGGCACGACATATATATATATATATATATATATATATATATATATATATATATATATATATATATATATATATATATATGCAAAAAGATCACAGTAAACAGGTGATATCAAGATATGCAAGACAACCAATATGAAAAAAATAGAAGAATTCCAAGCGCTTTCGTGACTACTCACATTATCAAGGAACTATATTACAGCTTTATACATCATTAGTAAGGCCTCACCTAGATTACGCAGCTCAGTTCTGGTCTCCATATTACAGAATGGATATTAATTCGTTAGAAAACATTCAGCGTAGAATGACTAAATTAATACATAGCATTAGAAATCTTCCGTATGAAGAAAGATTGAAGACCCTTAAATTACATTCACTTGTAAGACGAAGAATGAGGGGAGACATGATCGAGGTATACAAGTGGAAAATGGGCTTTAACAAAGGGGATATAAATAATGTCTTGAGGATATCTCTCCAAGAAAGAACCCGCAATAATGGATTCAAATTGGATAAGTTTAGATTTAGAAAGGATATAGGAAAGTATTGGTTTGGAAATAGGGTAGTTGATGAGTGGAACAGTCTGCCTAGTAGGGTTATTGAAGCTAGGACCTTGGGTAGTTTTAAATTTAGGTTGGATAAATTCATGAGTGAGAGGGGTTGGATTTGAGTGGGAATTGCACATGAGTAAATAGAATTATCAAAACTTATTTCTTGGGTAGCATTAAAGATTGGGTTGAACAAATATTCTGTTAGTGGGTTGGAATGTGAAGGATCTGCCTAGTATGGGCTAACAGGCCTGCTGCAGTGTTCCTCCTTTCTTATGTTCTTATGGCAAATCTACTATTTACAAATAAAACTATGCTTTGCCTCATGTCTCTAAATATCCCAGTTTCAGGAATGCTAAATCTCTTTGGTAAACATAAGAAAGGAGGCACTGTGCAGTAGACCAACTCTCAATTCCTATTAAGGTCCTTCAAATGTAGTAAGATAAATATTTTACCCACACATTTTTCCATGCTACCCAATTATGAACATAAACCAAATTATGCTTATCAATATCGTTTCTCATATCATATATTTGGGACTCTATTAATTTGCTTAGTAGGTTAATCAAAGCTTATTTTTTGGATGGTTTTATGAATAACGTGGGCAAATATTTTTGTTACAGGGTATAAATTTAAGGACATGGTTAGTATATCCAGTATGCCAACAACATTGCTCCTCAATTCGTATGTTCTTAGAATTTGTGATAATTTTATTACTAACATAAAATACATTGAATGAAATGATAAAACTATTTGAACATAAAGATAAATTGAGTGGAATTGCACATGAGTAAATAGAATTATCAAAGCTTATTTCTTAGATAGCATTGAAGATTGGGTTGAACAAATATCTTGTTAGTGGGATGGAATGTGAAGGACTTGCCTAGTATGGGCCATCAGGCCTGCTGCAGTGTTCCTCCTTTCTTATGTTCTTATGTTCACACAGGCTCCAACTCTGATATATATCAGAGCTTCACACAGGTTCCAACACTGATATATATCAGAGCTTCACACAGGTTCCAACACTGATATATATCAGAGCTTCACACAGGTTCCAACTCTGATATATATCAGAGCTTCACACAGGCTCCAACACTGATATATATCAGAGCTTCACACAGGTTCCAACACTGATATATATCAGAGCTTCACACAGGTTCCAACTCTGATATATATCAGAGCTTCACACAGGTTCCAACACTGATATATATCAGAGCTTCACACAGGTTCCAACACTGATATATATCAGAGCTTCACACAGGTTCCAACACTGATATATATCAGAGCTTCACACAGGTTCCAACACTGATATATATCAGAGCTTCACACAGGCTCCAACACTGATATATATCAGAGCTTCACACAGGCTCCAACACTGATATATATCAGAGCTTCACACAGGCTCCAACACTGATATATATCAGAGCTTCACACAGGCTCCAACACTGATATATATCAGAGCTTCACACAGGCTCCAACACTGATATATATCAGAGCTTCACACAGGCTCCAACACTGATATATATCAGAGCTTCACACAGGTTCCACACTTTACTAAACAGCGAAAATTATCAGTTTGACTAGATAATGAAAGTTATCATTGATTATCATACAACTTGACTAGTTAACAAAGGTTATAGTTTGATTACATAGCGAAGGTTATCAGAGCCTGACTAGATAACTTCTTTAAACATGAAATATCCGTCGCTGCAAAAGTGTTAATCTGCCGCCATATTTATCCCAATACAGTAAACCCTCGGTTAAGACTCTGTATAGTGCGATTTTTTCTTTTGTAATTGCGACTGGAAAAAAAGTCCATCTAAAATGGAACAGAGCGTGAAAAAACCTTCAAAGTATGAGCCATTCAATATCGGATACAATTCCTCAATGCCTTTACGATAAACAGAAGCTCACTATACGGAGGAATTTTGAGAGTTTGCAGAACATGATTTCCATACAAGTTTGAACAGTTTCAACAACGGGCGTGAAAAACTTTCACTGTACGCGCTGTTCAATTTTCAATATACTTTCCCAAACTCATTTATACACACAAAAATCGCACTCTATGGGGCAGCATTAATTGAGTTTATTGCACATTGTATCTATAACAAGAGTGACAAGAGCGTCGCATAATCTGGTAGATGCCTGGGCAGACACAACACACCTGAGTGGGTTCCCATCGAGGGAGTTTGGTGAGAAACTGGTAGCCAACTTTCATAGTGGTATCGTAGGCAACGGGAAAAAGATCTTCCCCGAAGTTGTCGGGGGAACAACGTCAAGGTGCCTGGAAGGAAAAGTTGTGAGGGGAAAAGTTACTGGCCACGACGTCAGGTGAGTGAGGGGAGTTTGTGTGGAGACGGTGACACATACGGTGAGGTTTGAAGACGCGTCCCGCTGAATAAACCTTTATTGGGACAACGTTTAGCTATGTTATAGCTTTTTCTTGACTTGATGAAGGCCATGTTTTGTGTGTCAATCTTCTTCCTTGGAAGGTTCACACAAACAGTACTGATGTAGAGAACGCGGCAACTATATACTACTTAGAGTAGAGGGGCACTGATAGCTCATTACAGACCAGACGTATTTAAGAAGGGAGAAGACTGATGTTTAATTACCCATTTGTAGCTACAGCAGCAGTTATGCTCGTGGTGTCACGTCTTCAATTTTCTGTTCATTATATAATTTTAAAAAATTCCATTAGTTGCAGCACTTACTAATTCCTCCATTAATGTATATAATGTATTCCTCCTTTAATGTATTCCATTATTTCTATTACCTTTTCCACTCCATTTTTTCCTCAGCTTGTAACAGTGGCTCTTGTTAACCCTCTTACAGCTACTATGGATCCTTTATGTACTCTCATAAGGCCTTTCAAGACCTTTTATGTAGTGATCATGTCTCCTCTTTTCCTTCTGTCAGCCATCATGGGTAACTTTAATGTTTTTAAACATTCACCATAGTTCATACTGCTCAACTCTGGCAACCAATTCGTAGCTCTGAATATTTTTCTAACTTAGATGAGTTTTCTCGGGTGTAAGCACCACAAACGTCTACATATATCAATTTAGGCCTAGTACAAGCTACAAGCAAATTAACATTTCACCTTTCATATATTTGAAAAACTTTTTTATAGTTAGCCAATGTAACAGACGAATTTCTCACAATTTAATTTATATATGGTCTCCTGGTGATAATTTTTTATGTTAATATTAATTCCTAGATCACTTTGTCTGATACATTCAATATTTTGTCAGTCTGTATTCATGTGGCCTGATCTCACTTTCTCCCATTTCTATTACATGAAATTTTTCTACATTAAATTTCATCATCCTCTATCGCTCCATGTATCCAGATCCAATGTAAGGAGTTACAATTATATATAATATAAAATATACATAAGATTTTTGTATATTTACAAACAGATTCATATAATTCTTATTCCTTATGGTAAATCATTTATATAAATTAAAAACATTATTGGACAAGTACAGACCCTTGTGGCACCCCACTTGTAACATCCGCCCATGCAGACATTTTTTCCCCTTGTTACTATTCGCATTTTCCCCTCAAACAAAAAAGGCTCATCTATTGTAATAATTTACCTTTAATTCCTCCTATATTTTGCAGTTTCCAAATTAGTATTTCATGGGGAACTCTATCAAAAGCTTTCTTAAAATCTAGGTAAATAGAATCTGCTCCTCCTTTTCTTTCTTGAACAATTTCCAGGGGAAGGGATGCTATGTATACCAGGGGAAGGGATGTTGTAGGTACCAGGGGAAGGGATGCTATATATACCAGGGGAAGGGATGCTATGTATACCAGGGGAAGGGATGTTGTATGTACTAGGGGAAGGGATGCTATGTATACCAGGGGAAGGGATGTTGTATGTACCAGGGGAAGGGATGCTATATATATCAGGGGAAGGGATGTTGTATCTACCAGGGGAAGGGATGCTATATATACCAGGGGAAGGGATGTTGTATGTACCAGGGGAAGGGATGATATATATACCAGGGGAAGGGATGTTGTATCTACCAGGGAAAGGGACGCTATATATACCAGGGGAAGGGATGTTGTATGTACCAGGGGAAGGGATGCTGTGGGCACTAGGGAAAGGAATGTTGTGTGTATGATGGAAAGGGATGCTGTGTGTACCAGAGGCAGAGATGCTGTGTGTACCAGAGGCAGAGATGCTGTGTGTACCAGAGGCAGAGATGCTGTGTGTACCAGAGGCAGAGATGCTGTGTGTACCAGAGGCAGAGATGCTGTGTGTACCAGAGGCAGAGATGCTGTGTGTACCAGAGGCAGAGATGCTGTGTGTACCAGAGGCAGAGATGCTGTGTGTACCAGAGGCAGAGATGCTGTGTGTACCAGAGGCAGAGATGCTGTGTGTACCAGAGGCAGAGATGCTGTGTGTACCAGAGGCAGAGATGCTGTGTGTACCAGAGGCAGAGATGCTGTGTGTACCAGAGGCAGAGATGATGTGTGTACCAGAGGCAGAGATGCTGTGTGTACCAGAGGCAGAGATGCTGTGTGTACCAGAGGCAGAGATGCTGTGTGTACCAGAGGCAGAGATGATGTGTGTACCAGAGGCAGAGATGCTGTGTGTACCAGAGGCAGAGATGCTGTGTGTACCAGAGGCAGAGATGCTGCGTGTACCAGAGGCAGAGATGCTGCGTGTACCAGAGGCAGAGATGCTGCGTGTACCAGAGGCAGAGATGCTGCGTGTACCAGAGGCAGAGATGCTGCGTGTACCAGAGGCAGAGATGCTGTGTGTACCAGAGGCAGAGATGCTGTGTGTACCAGAGGCAGAGATGCTGCAGAAATAATGGAGTCAGAGAGGCAGAAGATTTGATTGTTGGAAATCATTTGGTGGATCGAGGGAAGACTTTCGTCTCGATGATGCAGCCTAACAGAGCTAACTTGTTTCTAGGATGTTTCAAGCGTTCGGTTAACACGTGGCAGAGGTCAGGGCGTGGCAGAGGTCAGGGCGTGGCAGAGGTCAGGGCGTGGCAGAGGTCAGGGCGTGGCAGAGGTCAGGGCGTGGCAGAGGTCAGGGCGTGGCTGAGAAAGATTATAACCAGGAAGATTGGAGATCTTTTTGATTGTGTGTGTTTCGTGTCGCGTTTAGGAAGATGATTTGGTTTCATCTTGAAGAAATATAGTATAAACACAGTGGTAAAAATAGACAAATGTAGCATAATGCAATCCATTACTGACGACATTTCGCCCATGCTATGGGCTGTATCAAGTGAGAAACAAATCTGTCTGAAATTTGATAAAGCCCACTGTGTGGGTGAAATATAGTCAATAAAAGTTTTATATATTTGTTCTTCCATATCACTGTGAACATTTCGACTTTCTTATACTTCAGTATTGTATTTGTGGCTTATTTCAGTTTCTGGTTCAGCAAACTTATGATTGTATTATCCAGACATAAATATATTATCATTTGCTTGTTAGCTACTTATTAACAGTTACTGAATTTTGTTAAGTCTTTCGTTTATCTGACGAACTTCTGTTTCTCTCCCATGTGTTGTTAAACAATGGCTTCTGTACACTTACGAGTTTTTCAAATTTTTGGATATATATAGGTCAAATTTCTGTTTTGGATTTCGATTTCTATAGCCTCTATTATTCCTTTTTTTACACAGATTTTACAGGCTAAAAGCTATTATCCTACCTCGGCTCATTTCGAAGCCCAGCCCTAAGGAATACTACCACCCCCAGGATGCCACCCACAACAGTTGAGTAACATTAGGGTACCTATTTTCTGCTAGGTGAACAGGGGCAGAAGGTGTAAGGAAACATGCCCAACGTTTCCAACCTTGTCGGGGATCGAACACCGGACACTGTGAGCTGAGAGCGTTACCAACCAAACCACGGGGCACCTCTTTTAGGAATATTGCTAATCCCGCATTCTACCATACCATCTCTCTTTCTCCACGCTGACACGTCTTCCTCGAAAGCCGCCTCGTTTCCAATGTTTTATCCAGGAAGGTTTCAAGCTACCAGACTTCCACCCATGCTCTTTGCTTGACGTCTCCTCCTCCTCCATTTCACCTCTTCTTTCTCAGCCTTTCCTTCTTTCTTTATTCCCAGTCTTCCTGGTGGTTCTAGTAAATCTCTTCCTCGTGCACTGTGATTGCAGCTGGTAAGGAGGGGAGAGCCTTCGAGTGTAACACAAATACTCCGCCGAGAAAAACATCGTACGAAAAATGGGACTAGTTGTATAAAGGTGAGAAGCAGAGTAATGTATGGTGACGCACTGAGCCCACACCATCAGTGTTGGTGAGGGTGCCCAGGACGACCTTCTAACACCAGTGTTGGTGAGGGTGCCCAGGACGACCTTCTAACACCAGTGTTGGTGAGGGTGCCCAGGACGACCAAACACCATCAGTGTTAGTGAGGGTGCCCAGGACGACCTAACACCATCAGTGTTAGTGAGGGTGCCCAGGACGACCTAACACCATCAGTGTTGGTGAGGGTGACCAGGACGACCTAACACCATCAGTGTTGGTGAGGGTGACCAGGACGACCTTCTAACACCAGTGTTGGTGAGGGTGCCCAGGACGACTTAACACCACCAGTGTTACTGAGGGTGCCCAGGACGACCTAACACCATCAGTGTTGGTGAGGGTGACCAGGACGACCTTCTAACACCAGTGTTGGTGAATGTGCCCAGGACGACTTAACACAATCAGTGTTAGCGAGGGTGCCCAGGACGACCAAACACCATCAGTGTTAGTGAGGGTGCCCAGGACGACCTAACACCATCAGTGTTAGTGAGGGTGCCCAGGACGACCTAACACCATCAGTGTTAGTAAGAGTGCCCAGGACGACTTAACACCATCAGTGTTAGCGAGGGTGCCCAGGACGACCTAACACAATCAGTGTTAGTGAGGGTGCCCAGGACGACCTTCTAACACCAGTGTTGGTGAGGGTGCCCATGACGACTTAACACCATCAGTGTTAGTGAGGGTGCCCAGGACGACCTAACACCATCAGTGTTGGTGAGGGTGACCAGGACGACCTTCTAACACAAGTGGTGGTGAGGGTGCCCAGGACGAACTTCTAAACCATCAGTGTTAGTGAGGGTGCCCAGGACGACCTAACATTATCAGTGTTAGTGAGGGTGCCCAGGACGACCTAACACCATCAGTGTTGGTGAGGGTGACCAGGACGACCTTCTAACACCAGTGTTGGTGAGGGTGCCCAGGACGACTTAACACCATCAGTGTTAGTGAGGGTGCCCAGGACGACCTAACACCATCAGTATTGGTGAGGGTAACCAGGACGACCTTCTAACACAAGTGGTGGTGAGGGTGCCCAGGACGAACTTCTAAACCATCAGTGTTGGTGAGGGTGCCCAGGACGACCTAACACCATCAGTGTTAGTGAGGGTGCCCAGGACGACCTAACACCATCAGTGTTGGTGAGGGTGACCAGGACGACCTTCTAACACCAGTGTTGGTGAGGGTGCCCAGGACGACTTAACACGATCAGTGTTAGTGAGGGTGCCGAGGACAACCTAACACCAT
Source organism: Cherax destructor (assembly GCA_009830355.1). NCBI lineage: Eukaryota > Metazoa > Arthropoda > Malacostraca > Decapoda > Parastacidae > Cherax > Cherax destructor. The sequence goes on along the minus strand of WNWK01026784.1, from coordinate 2,783 downwards.
CAGTGTTGGTGAGGGTGCCCAGGACGACCTTCTAAACCATCAGTGTTGGTGAGGGTGCCCAGGACGACCTAACACCGTCAGTGTTAGTGAGGGTGCCCAGGACGACCTAACACCATCAGTGTTGGTGAGGTGCCCAGGACGACTTAACACCATCAGTGTTAGTGAGGGTTCCCAGGACGACCTAACACCATCAGTGTTAGTGAGGGTGCCCAGGACGACCTAACACCATCAGTGTTGGTGAGGGTGCCCAGGACGACTTAACACCATCAGTGTTAGTGAGGGTGCCCAGGACGACCTAACACCATCAGTGTTGGTGAGGGTGCCCAGGACGACCTTCTAAACCATCAGTGTTGGTGAGGGTGCCCAGGACGGCCTAACACCATCAGTGTTAGTGAGGGTGCCCAGGACGACTTAACACCATCAGTGTTGGTGAGGGTGACCAGGACGACCTTCTAACACCAGTGTTGGTGAGGGTGCCCAGGACGACTTAACACCATCAGTGTTAGTGAGGGTGCCCAGGACGACCTAACACCATCAGTGTTAGTGAGGGTGCCCAGGACGACCTAACACCATCAGTGTTGGTGAGGGTGCCCAGGACGACCTAACACCATCAGTGTTGGTGAGGGTGCCCAGGACGACCTAACACCATCAGTGTTGGTGAGGGTGACCAGGACGACGTTCTAACACAAGTGTTGGTGAGGGTGCCCAGGACGACCTTCTAAACCATCAGTGTTTGTGAGGTGCCCAGGACGGCCTAACACCATCAGTGTTAGTGAGGGTGCCCAGGACGACTTAACACCATCAGTGTTGGTGAGGGTGCCCAGGACGGCCTAACACCATCAGTGTTAGTGAGGGTGCCCAGGACGACTTAACACCATCAGTGTTGGTGAGGGTGACCAGGACGACCTTCTAACACCAGTGTTGGTGAGGGTGCCCAGGACGACTTAACACCATCAGTGTTAGTGAGGGTGCCCAGGACGACCTAACACCATCAGTGTTAGTGAGGGTGCCCAGGACGACCTAACACCATCAGTGTTGGTGAGGGTGCCCAGGACGACCTAACACCATCAGTGTTAGTGAGGGTGCCCAGGACGACTTAACACTATCAGTGTTGGTGAGGGTGACCAGGACGACCTTCTAACACCAGTGTTGGTGAGGGTGCCCAGGACGAATTAACACCATCTGTGTTAGTGAGGGTGCCCAGGACGACCTAACACCATCAGTGTTAGTGAGGGTGCCCAGGACGACCTAACACCATCAGTGTTGGTGAGGGTGCCCAGGACGACCTAACACCATCAGTGTTGGTGAGGGTGACCAGGACGACCTAACACCAGTGTTGGTGAGGGTGCCCACGACGACTTAACACCATCAGTGTTAGTGAGGGTGCCCAGGACGACCTAACACCATCAGTGTTGGTGAGGGTGACCAGGACGACCTAACACAAGTGTTGGTGAGGGTGCCCAGGACGACCTTCTAAACCATCAGTGTTGGTGAGGGTGCCCAGGACGGCCTAACACCATCAGTGTTAGTGATGGTGCCCAGGACGACTTAACACCATCAGTGTTGGTGAGGGTGGCCAGGACGACCTTCTAACACCAGTGTTGGTGAGGGTGCCCAGGACGACCTAACACCATCAGTGTTAGTGAGGGTGCCCAGGACGACCTAACACCATCAGTGTTAGTGAGGGTGCCCAGGACGACCTAACACCATCAGTGTTGTGGGTGAGGGTCCCAGGACGACCTTCTAACACCAGTGTTGGTGAGGGTGCCCAGGACGACCTAACACCATCAGTGTTAGTGAGGGTGCCCAGGACGACCTAACACCATCAGTGTTAGTGAGTGTGCCCAGGACGACCTAACACCATCAGTGTTGGTGAGGGTGACAGGACGACCTTCTAACACCAGTGTTGGTGAGGGTGCCCAGGACGACCTAACACCATCAGTGTTAGTGAGGGTGCCCAGGACGACCTAACACCATCAGTGTTGGTGAGGGTCCCAGGACGACCTTCTAACACCATCGTAGTAGTGAGGGTGCCCAGGACGACCTATTTCACCTGTTATTTTTTATTTTTAGGAAAATTTGATACATCAGCAGTGTTCTGCTACCACTTTCTAATGACAATTATGTAAAACAAAATCTATTCTCCCCTCATATTTCATCACACAGACTGGTTATATAATGTTGAAATCCTGTCAACCTGAGCTGGGAGAAACTTGAAAGGTTTCGTTAAAGCAAAGCTACAGTTAAAAGTGAAATAATGAAATCTAGTAAGGTTCAGTTGTCGGTGAGTTCTTGATGAATGAGATGCAAAGTTTCCATAATCTTAACTTCGAAGAAACCGTTGATTGCATATGCATGCACTCTGTCCCAGGCTCAGAGTCGTGGAACTCCAATTCATCAAGAATTGCAAGAAGTCATTATCACATGCCACAAAGGTGGCAGCAAAGCAGTTGCAAAAAATACTGATAGTACTGACGTAGCACATCAAGATTTTAAAGCAAAATTGCCAGTCACTGGAATCCGCCTCCCTTCTTTGTTTCTCATATCTCCATAGACAGGGACAAACCATTATCAATCTTTACAGACGATACTAGAATCTCGTGTGGCATATAGAATCCACAATTTCTTCATCCGCATCTGCAAAAGTAAGACATCCTCATACACATCCGCATCTGCGGATATCTAAACTTACATCCGATACATCTCTACAGTGAGCCTACAAACTGATATCAAGCAAGTCATCCCGAGGGCCACTGCAATAATAATAATAATAATAATTATTT
>WNWK01026783.1:0-27001 GCA_009830355.1 Cherax destructor | reverse complement strand
TTTTAGTCGCCTCTACGACACGCATGGCTTACGGAGGAAGAATTCTGTTCCACTTCCCCATGGAGAATATATACAAATATAGACAGATATAGACAGCCAGAGACAGCCAAAGCCAGCCAGCCTGCCGAATACATAACAACATAAAAAAGAAGGAACACTGCAGCAGGCCTACTGGCCCATGCAAGGCAGGTCCATGTCACCCCCTGGCTTAGACCAATGACCCACCTAGTCAGGTCACATCCTCTGAAGGAAGGAGCATGGCATCAGACCTAGTAGCACAAGCTAGTCAGGTCCAACTCACACCCACCCACAGCCACTCATGTATTTATCTAACCTATTTTTACTTTCCTCTTATAAGGGGAGTGTTAATGCGACATGACATCAGTGAATCCCTAGTGTTTGCCACACTATTTGCTCTAGCTGGAGCTAAATTGAACTGGTGCTCCCACAAGGTACTAAGTGGTCCAGGATTTTTTTAATACTGCGCACACTGAGGGCACAGACCCATTCTCTCATGTCTAGGCGACTCAGGCCTCTCACACTAAATTTGAAGGAATGAAAAATAAAACGTAGATCTACGTTTGGAGCAGTATGCGTACAAACGTATATCTACGTTTGGACAGTTAAAGGGTTAATGAGCTAACAGGGAAAATTGGGTGTCCGGTAATGGTGATTGTGGTGAATATAGATGAGATTGTAATGGAAAATTCTTTGTTTCCTAATCAACTGACCCAGCGGATTTTATCTTGTTTCCCAACGTCCATTAAATTGAGGTCTGCTAAATGAAGGGTTTACTGTAGTGAATTTAGAAAAAAACACTGATTTTTAACTCAATATATACTTTACCTGATATTTTTTGTAAAGTTGCAATAGCTGATGAAGAAGTTGAGCAATTATGTCATCTTCAGAGCAGTTCCAGTTATTAAGTGATGGTACCTGTAAAACCAAATTCATATAACATAATATTGTGTATAATTGCCTAGAAATTCACAAGTTTTTTCTTTTCTCATTTAGTAAAAAGGGTGAATTTCTGTTTTATTATTATTTCTGAAGGTTCAATTCTTTTCATTTTTTTTTTAGTTCCTGACAAGGAAATGGTCACTATTTAAGGATCAAATTAAGCATTTTTTTCTTCATCAAGAGTTTCATGTATTTTTTTTATAAGCCTCTCAGTAAAAATCAGATTAAAATATGTTAGGATCATTCTGTGTATGACAATCCTATAAATCCCAGAAAAAAATGGGAGTAACAATTTAAAAAATTTCCAGCTTTTAACTGCCATTCTACTTAAATCCAAACTGGAACAATACACAAATAACCTGTGCATAGGAGAAAGAAATACGTGTACATATACAAAAATGTTTCGGTCCAAGACTTAATTACTCGCATCCAAACTATACGTATATATTCTGTACAATGAATATTCACCTGCTCCTCTAGATCCTTGATTGATATACTTGATGAAAAGTGAATGTCACTGAAAGACATGTCAGGGGGCATCCATGGCTCCTGCAGGTAGAACAGGAGACGGATTGTAAGGTTTGTGCCTGCAAAAGGAACCTTGATGAGCAGTTCATCCCTAGGCTTGCCTTCTCGAATGGGTTCCACCCTCTCTCCATTGTCTTGTCTGGTATTCCACACAGTCAGACTTTCCGTAGCTCCTGTGATTTCAGCGAGATCACTACACAGACCTCCTGGCAAAATAAAATCTTATAAATTGTATTGTTTATTATAAATGGATCCTTATAAATGCACAGCAGTAGAAGATTCTGACCATTCATTGAAATGTCTGATAAGCAACAGTATAAAAACAAAATGTAATGCAAAGCCATATAGCTGAAGATGCAAAAAGAGGGGAAGAGTTTAAAGCAAAATGAAAATAAAAGAATTATAAACTTTAACAACATTTTTGGTTGTGCTTTCTACATGTAAGTTATACTTTCCAATGACCATTTCTATAGCACAAGAGTTTCTTAACAATGTAAAAGGACCAAAGTAAAAATACAAGAAATCTGAATTACATATGCTTGGGCACAACTGCTAATACTATACTATATGTACTATACTTATAGGTAGTAGGTTGGTAGACAGTAACCACCCAGGGAGGTACTACCATCCTGCCAAGTGAGTGTGAAACGAAAGCCTGTAATTGTTTTACATGATGGTAGGATTGCTGGTGTCTTTTTTCTGTCTCATAAACATGCAAGATTTCAGGTACATCTTGCTACTTCTACTTACACTTAGGTCACACTACACATTCATGTACAAGCATATATATACACACCCCTCTGGGTTTTCTTCTATTTTCTTACTAGTTCTTGTTCTTATTTCCTCTTATCTCCATGGGGAAGTGGAACAGAATTCTTCCTCCGTAAGCCATGCGTGTCGTAAGAGGCGCCTAAAATGCCTGGAGCAAGGGGCTAGTAACCCCTTCTCCTGAATAAATTACTAAATGTAAAAGGAGAAACTTTCGTTTTTCCTTTTGGGCCACCCTGCCTCGGTGGGAGACGGCTGACGTGTTGAAAGAAAGAAAGATGTACTATACTATATGTACTATACTATACTATAGTGTGTAAAGGTAGAAAGTTAAAAGTGAACATAGATAAGAGTAAGGTGATGCGGGTATCAAACGATTTAAATAAAGAAAAATTGGATATCACATTGGAGAGAGGGATTATGGAAGAAGTAAATGTTTTCAGATATTTGGGAGTTGACGTGTCAGCGGATGGGTTTATGAAGGATGAGGTTAACCATAGAATTGATGAAGGAAAAAGGTGAGTGGTGCATTGAGGTATCTGTGGAGACAAAAACGTTATCCATGGAGGCAAAGAAGGAATGTACGAAAGTATAGTCGTACCAACACTCTTATATGGGTGTGAAGCATGGGTTGCAAATGCTGCAGCGAAGAGGAGGATGGAGGCAGTGGAGATGTCCTGTCTAAGGGCAATGTGTGGTGTAAATATTATGCAGAAAATTCGAATGTGGAAATTAGAGAAGGTGTGGAGTTAATAAAAGTATTTGTCAGAGGGCTGAAGAGGGGTTGTTGAGGTGGTTTGGTCATTTAGAGAGAATGGATCAAAGTAGAATGACTTGGAGAGCGATAAATCTGTAGGGAAGGAAGGCGGGTAGGGTCGTCCTAGAAAAGGTTGGAGGGAAGGGGTAAAGGAGGCATTGTGGGCGAGGGGCTCGGACTTCCAGCAAGCATGTGTGAGCGTGTTAGATAGGAGTGAATGGAGACGAATGGTTTTGGGACATGACAATCTGTTGGAGTGTGAGCAGGGTAACATTGTGTGAAGGGATTCAGGGAAACCAGTTAATTGATTTAGTTGGACTTGAGTCCTGGAAATGGGAAGTACAATGCCTGCACTTTAAAGGAGGGGTCTGGGATAGCAACAGCTGGGAGGGACAATTCTCAACTGTCGTATCTGAGCTCCTCTGCAAAGACAGTGATTATGTATGTGTGCTGATAGTGTTGAATGATGATGAAAGTATTTTCTTTTTGGGGATTTTCTTTCTTTTTGGGTCACCCTGCCTTGGTGGGAGACGGCCGACTTGTTGAAAAAAAAAAAAAATGTACTATACTATACATACATACATAAACAGATACATACATACATACATATCATACATACATAACATACATACATACACATGCAATGTGGTAGTGGAAGTAGACAAACTCTTGAAACCATCAAAGATATATGCTGCAAAGTATTTTAAGAACATAAGAATATAAGAAAGAAGGAACACTGCAGCAGGCCTACTGGCCCATGCGAGGCAAGTCCAAGTCTCCCACCGGTTTAAGACAATGCCCCAACCCAGTCAGGTCAGGTCACATTCACTTAAGGAAGGAGCACGGCATCTGACCTAGTAGCACAAGCTAGTCAGGTCCAACTCACACCCACCCGCACCCACTCATGTATTTAACTAACCTATTTTTAAACCTACACAACGTTTTAGCCTCTATAACTGTACTCAGGAGTTTGTTCCACTCATTGACAACTCTATTACCAAACCAATGCTTTCCTATATCCTTCCTGAATCTGAATTTTTCAAACTTAAAGCCATTGCTGCGAGTCCTGTCAATACTAGATATTTTTAGCATGCTATTTACATCCCCTTTATTTATTCCTGTTTTCCATTTATACACCTCAATCATATCCCTCTAATTCTACGCCTTTCTAGAGAGTGCAGATTCAGGGCCCTCAGTCTATCCTCATAGGGAAGATTTCTGATACATGGGATCAACTTTGTCATCCTCCTTTGTACGTTTTCCAGAGCATTTATATATACATTCTGTAATACGGTGACCAAAATTGTGCAGCATAATCTAGATGAGGCCTAACCAAGGATATATAGAGTTGAAGAACAACGTGAAGACTCCTATTATTTATGCTTCTTGATATGAAGCCAAGGATTCTGTTCACTTTATTGCGAACACTTATGCACTGCTGTCTTGGTTTTAGATTACTGCTAACCAGAGCTCCTAAATCCTTTTCGCAATCAGTAGTATTAAGATCTACATTATTTAGTTTGTATGTGGTGTACTTCTTTACCGATTCATATTCATGTTTACAGGTTTTTCAAGCCTATCTGATTCTTCCACAAAATTTTTAATTGAATAGAAAATGTAGATGGAAATTCTTTTCTCCATAATGTACAGTAACTTTAATTATACGGTGGGCATCTACAGGAAAATGGGGCTAGCTTAGCTATCCCTCTCATCCTACATGATAAACAGGGGATACCTATAATTCTCTCTGAAGTCAGAATTTAAAGAAACTGAAGGAATTTTATTTTATTCACGACAAGCAATGTTTAACACAACATGCAGTAGCTACAATTTTAATTACACAACAGAAAAAATTTTCATAGACTAATGAGAATTGTTTGAAAAAATGTAATATAGTGGACCCCCGTCTAACGAGCACCCCGGAAATCGTACAATTATGTAAGTACAATATTGTAAGTGCTTGTGGAAGTGTATTTTTGGGGGTCTGAAATAGACTAACCTACGTGACATTATTTCTTAAGGAAGTAAATTCGTTCGGTAATGGCACTTGAGCAGGCTTCTGGAATGAATTTTGCTTGTTAGGCGGGGGTCCACTGTATCAATTGCCACTGTCTCGTAAAACAATCAAGGCAATGTTCCAAGTACAAACAAAATAAAATTAATGATACCATACCAGGAAATCCATTCAACTTTATATAGTCCACTTGACGAATAAATTGCTCCATGACTGGACTCCTCTCAGGATTGGATTTATCTTCCATTTGTTCCTCAAAGTAACACGATAGGACACAAATACTTAAGTCACTGAAAGAAAAGGAAAAATTGCATAATCCTGGCCATTCGATCGTCACGGATCTGTTTTAAATTATCAAACGTAATGCATATGCGTTGTGTTGGGATTTTTTAAAGAAATATAATAGTGGTTTTAATATGAAGTGTTATTTTGCTAGTTTTCAGACTACCAAACATTTTGCCAACACAAAAGCCAGAAAGAACATTTAAAATACACTACTAAAAAATTAGAAGAATACTTTTTGAAAAGTCACTTTGAACTATGCAGTCTCTATGAAACATTTGGGTATCTTTTTGAGGAAACGTTTTGCCACACAGTGACTTCATCAGTTCAATACAAAGTAGAAAGGTGTAAGGAGAGTAGGAGTTTTGAGGTAATCAGTCCCTCGGCCTGGAGTCGATGTGTTCAGTCCATCAATCTTGTAGAAAGTACTGCATATGTCCGTAGAGGTGGCTTATATACTGTAGTCAGGTGAGGTGAAGCAGCAGGAGGCGGGGTCATAGTGGTACCATCCACTAGTCGAAGTAGGTCTTCGTCCAAAGGTTGGACAAGTGTTGAAAAATTTGTTTGTATTAAGATCCCAAGATGTTGCATATGTGTCTAATTTATAACTTGTCGGTTCTCTGAACCATTCATCTACACCCTGTCTGACACAGCAACATCTTGGGATCTTAATACAAACTTCTCAACCTTGTCAACCTTGACAGCTACTGACTAGTGGATGGCCACTATGACCCGCTCCTGGCTTCACTCACCTGACTGATATGCACTACGCTGCAGTACTTTCTACAAGATTGATGGACTGAACAATCGACTCCAGGCCGAGGGACTGATTACCTCAAAACTCCTACTCTCCTTACACCTTTCTACTTTGTATTGGACTGATGAAGCCACTGTGTGGCGAAAAGTCTCTATGAAGATGAGTGCAACTCTATGTAAGTTAGTTTATTCAGGTACAGGTACACATAAATACAGTTACATAAATTATCATACATAGCAGCATATGTGTAGATTACCTAGGATAACTCAAAAAAGTCAGACAAAGTGACTTATTTCCATTGGGGTCCTTGTAATAACTTATTATTTAAACCTTAAAAGTTAAAACAGGCAAGTAACTTAACTGTGAAAAGCAGTTACAATAAGGGAGATGTAAATGGATTTTTTCTTAGTTTTGTAAGAAATCTTCATTCAAATTAATTCAGTTATCGGTGCTTATAACAGCCTACTATTACTTACAACATATAAGGCAATAAAAAAAGTGTTCTATTATTTTGTAGGGGGCAGGTACAGTACACTTTGAAGTCGACTTTGTAACCTGTTACGCTGCTGTCTTCGTGACAGAGAAAATGTTGAAATAATGGACAATTTACATAATTCCAAGAGCAGCAAATATAACTGTTATGTTTCATACATGGTAACACATGATGCAATAGGATCACAGTAAAGCGGTGATATCACATTATGCAGAACAACCACTGTGAAAAAATAGTGAAATTCCAAGCGCTTTCATGATTTCTCACAATATCAAGGAACTGTGTAATGTGAGAAATCAAGAAAGTGCTTGAAATTTCACTATTTTTCACTGGTTTTTCTGTATAGTAACAAACGTAGATTACTTAGGATAACACAAATAAATAAAAAGTCAGACATAGCAACTTATTTCCATTGGGTCCTTGTAGAATTTCAATATTTAAATCCTAGCAACTACACTAGGGTTATCAAGGCTGCATGTAACATTTTCACCTCTAGACAAGAATACTTTAATTCTTAAAACAGGAATTAAAACAAATTCTCGGAATACCTATCAAAGTTTCGGGTCCCAGTTCTTGGACACATTATGTGCCTCTGTAAGACAAGATGGGGCATGGGGTGACTACCACCCACACCATTGGTATATAGGGTGACTACCACCCACACCATGGGTATATAGGGTAAACCCGGTTCACCTAGCAGCAAATAGGTACCTGGGTGTTAGTCGACTGGTGTGGTCGCATCCTGGGGGACAAGATTGAGGACGAAATGGAAATAAGACAGACAGGTTCTCGATGACACACTGCCTTTCTTGGGTTAGCCTGGGTGGCTAACCCTCTGGGGATAAAAATCCGAACGAAATCTTATCTTACCACCACCCACACCATGGGTATATAGGGTAACTACTACCACCCACACGATGGATATGTAGGGTGACCACCACCACCCACACAATGGGTATATGGGGTGACTACCACCCACACCATGGGTATATAGGGTGACTACTACCACCCACACCATGGGTATATAGGGTGACTACTACCACCCACACCATGGGTATGTAGGGTGACTACTACCACCCACACCATGGGTATGTAGGGTGACCACCACCACCCACACCATGGGTATGTAGGGTGACCACCACCACCCACACCATGGGTATGTAGTGTGACCACCACTAAACACACCATGGGTATGTAGGGTGACCACTACCACCCACACCATGGGTATGTAGGGTGACCACTACCACCCACATCATGGGTATACAGGGTGACTACCACCCACACCATGGGTATGTAGGGTGACCACTACCACCCACACCATGGGTATGTAGGGTGACCACTACCACCCACACCATGGGTATGTAGTGTGACCACTACCACCCACACCATGGGTATACAGGGTGACTACCACCCACACCATGGGTATGTAGGGTGACCACTACCACCCACACCATGGGTATGTAGTGTGACCACTACCACCCACACCATGGGTATACAGGGTGACTACCACCCACACCATGGGTATACAGGGTGACTACCACCCACACCATGGGTATGTAGGGTGACCACTACCACCCACACCATGGGTATTAGGGTGACCACTACCACCCACACCATGGGTATACAGGTGACTACCACCCACACCATGGGTTTATAAGGTGACTACCACCAACACCATGGGTATATAGGGTGACTACCACACACAACATGGGGTATATAGGGTGACTACCACCCACACCATGGGTATATAGGGTGACTACCACCCACACCATGGGTATATAGGGTGACTACCACCCACACCATGGGTATATAGGGTGACTACCACCCACACCATGGGTATATAGGGTGACTACCACCCACACCATGGGTATATAGGGTGACTACTACCCACACCATGGGTATTAGGGTGCATAATAAAAATATTAATATATAAACATATATATGTACCACTCCATGCATATATCCTAGCAGCAACCAGTGAAGAAGCAGGACCAGGAGCTATAACTCAACCCCTGCAACCACAATTAAGCGAGTACTTACCACGGGATGGACATACACACTGGCCATATTTCTTCACTACATCCAGTTATAACATTTTTGTCTTCACTCTCGTTGTCGTAGTTGGTGTTGCTGTATTATCGTAGTTGTTGCTGTATTTATCGTAGTTGTTGCTGTATTTATCGTAGTTGTTTCTGTAGTTATCTTCGTTGGGGTTATAAGGGCCACTAACAGCATAAGCCGTATCGAGCCCGACTTCTCGATGGTACGAGGAAGATGTGTTGCCCAAGGCTGGGCCATGAAAGAAAAGGAACAAAAGTTCCTTTGTAAATAGAGATAGAAACTTGAAAGTTTCCGATTAGGTCCGGTGGACCCCCTTGCCAAGCCCCAGCAAAGCGGGACCCTCCACACCCCCATTTGAGTACAGTAATCGGCTTCCCACCAAAGACCGTTAAATAATTATCCGCAGAGCGGAAAATGGAGCTGGCTAAAAGTAAGCAGATGAACAGGTGCCCCTCCTGTAGAGTGCCCGGTGAGCAAAATAGATGAGGACAAGCGTCCCAGAGAGAACGGGGGAAATTTGTCACTGATACACACCCGACGAAGGCTGGCCCAGAAGTCCGTTGCTGTAGTTACCGTAGTTGTTGCTGTAGTTATCGTAGTTGTTTCTGTTATCCGTTGGTATAGCACTAACGCATAAGCCGTATCGGCCGACTTGATGGCGAGAGATGTGTTCCAAGGTCGATGAAAGGAACAAGTTCCTTGTAATAGAGATAGACTTGAAAGTTTCCGATTAGTCGTGACCTTGCAGCACCACTGAGTACAGTAATGCTTACAAGACGTTAATATTATCCTCAGAGGAAATAGTGCTAAGACGATGAACGTGCTCTGTAGGTGCGGTGGGCAAATAGATGAGGATAAGCGTCCCAGAGACGGAAATTGTCACGTTACCGGCGTAAGTTGTTGCTGTAGTTATTGTAGTTGTTGTTGTAGTTATCGTAGTTGTTGTTGTTGTAGTTATCGTAGTTGTTGTTGTAGTTACCGTAGGTGTTGCTGTAGTTACCGTAGGTGTTGCTATTGTTGTTGCTGAAGAATTTGTGGGCCACCAAAGCTTACATTTTATCTAGGCTTCAGCTGGACATCAGGAGCAGTTAGTTAGTTAGTTTAATATCTTTATTATGCACCCCATACCCACCCTGTAGCGGTAGTCAAAGCAAACGAAAAAAAATTCCCTTTTAAAAACACAAAAATATAAATGGGAAAATATGTTGCACCCTGAGTGATGTTGATATTGTTGAGCTGTTCGAGACGGGAAGAATATGTTGCTATTGTTGAGCTGTTTGAGACGGGAAGAATATGTTACTATTGTAGCCACTGTGTGGCGAAAAGTTTCCTCAATAAAGATACCCAAGTGTTGTGGGGAATTATGAGAGATTGTCTATCTGGGCCACCGCCACTTGCAACAAACAATCTCCCGGGGAGATGACCGACTAGTATAATTTTACCGCAGTCATTCCCTTAAGGTATGTGAGAAACTTTACCCACTCCTGGTCGCACCCGAGGGGTACCTTCGATATTCTCACTCACCCCACTGCACTCTGGACCAGTATTTATATATTAAAGAGGCTCGCACTAATACGTACGATACAATAAGGTTTGTGGACTGTATAGATGATTACGTGACTGAATACAAGTAGAAAGAAGAGGAGAGAACACACAATTAAGTTAACATGACCATCACTCACCCATTAACAGCATCATAGCGGTGCATTGTAGATCGGTGATCTAGCTAAGATACATCTACTGTTTATAACAATCCTATCGGCCGATAACTGACTGCTACAAAAAGTGAGTACTTAGCTGTAGGTGAGGGAGTCACCTCGTTTGTTGGTGTTCTCCCGCGGTCGTGCTCGATAGAGATTATACTACCGGCAACCGATGATGGTGGAGTAGGTCCGATGTAAGCCTATGGGGTGGTGGATGTTAGACGGATGTGCCGATTAAAGTATTGACTTCTTGACACCTCTACAATTCTCGGGACAGAATCGGGAGGTCAACATGTGGTTGCTAGGAAAATGTTGAGAATCACTACACACATTCTCTCTCGTGACATTAACATCACCAAATCCTCTTTAATTCGCACGACAATTTAATATCTCACTAGTTCCCACCTTTTATTGTTCACTTCCTTCAATTTTGACATTGATGGGCTAGGATAAAGTTAGTTCATCTTCTCCATATCAAATATGGAGGTCGGGGTATGGCGTACCCACGCCAGACCCACCCGGTACAATCACTCCCTGATTATTTACAACTATGTTTCACTATATTCACCATTTCACAATATTCATTGAGCATATTTCAGTCTCTTCTAATATGGAAACCACCCGAATCAGGGTTTACGACTGTATCCCGTCGTATGGTCGCGTCACTATATTACTATAGCCCGAATTAGGCCTAACTCTCGATTCCCCATTAGACCAGGATCACACATTTTTTCACCAAATTGTCGCCCGAATATCGGAATTTCCAACATGAATGTGCACGAATTACACGTCGCACACTTTGATATCACTCCATATTATGAAGTGAAGTAATTAAGTCCGGTCTGGCTGTTGCAATCGCCAAATTCCCGAAGCCATCACCTGATATCTGGTGGGTAGACCGTTTTTCCTTTGACTCCCTCCCCTCTCTCTCTCTCTCTCTCTCAGCCTCCTTCCCGCTCCTCCCCCTACTGATCGTTCTTATTCTTACCCACTAGCGTTAAGCCTACCATCACGCACATAAAGATATCTGTTCATATTGGAAAGTTTATCAATTACAACTTTTGGAAAATATCCATATTTTCCACAAGTGTTGCATATGTGTCTAATTTATCAATATGTTGCTATTGTTGAGCTGCTGTGAAGTGAGAAAACAAGTAGCAGTCGCCTTACCTCACTAGGCTGCTATTGCTGCTGCCTCAGATGGTGCTTAATATACTCAATTTGCATTGCAATGTAATATTGTAACCAATTTTGATGCAATATTGGTGTACAGTACTGAGAAGATGAGGAATTAAGAGACATGCAACTCATGGTGTGAAGCGAGAGCTTTAGGCACCAAGCCACGGGGCAGACAAACAGTCCTTGATAACGCACTACTTTATTGGGTTATCCTGGGTGGCTAACCCTCCGGGGTTAAAAATCTGACTAAAATCTTATCTTATCCCATCTTTTCTCTATGAGAATAAAGGCATCACAGAAAACAAGTTAGTTGATTAGAGAAAACTATCAGTTCAATTCAGGGGCAACTCTTCTAATATTAGGTTTTTACCCGAATACACTATTCCTAGCTCAGACCAACCCAACAGAAGTCTCGATCATCATCAACACACTTGAAAACAAGGCAGGATATTTAAATAACATACCACCTTTTATGTACAAAAAAGTTTCTCAAGTTCTGTCACCAATTATTGCAACACTCTTTTGACAAATCCATCGAATCCTCCACCTTCCCATCAATTCTCAAAATAGCGAGGGACACCCCGATCCACAAAGGAGGAGATCAAGTAGACCTGAATAACTATAGACCAATATATAATTTACCCCTTCTCTCTAAAATCTTTGAAAATTTAATTCATAGGCAGATCTATTCCTACCTCGTCTCCCACAACATACTCATCCCCTGTCAGTTTGGATTCATCACACGAATGATGCTATTATACACGTGCTAGAACTAATATACACCGCTCTCGAGAAAAAAGAAGTCCCACTGGGAATCTTCATTGATTTACGCAAAGCTTTTGATACAGTTGACCATGATTTGTTGCACATAAAATAAACACACTATGGTATAAGAGGTTCCCTCAACTACCTAAAGTCATACCTTAGCAACAGAAGCCAATATGTGTACACAAATGGAGCTAACTCTTCCACACAACCAATTGCTGTCGGGGTCCCACAGGGAAGTGTTCTTGGCCCACTTCTCTTTCTCATTTACATCAATGACCTACCAAATGCATCCCAACTATTCAAACCCATATTATTTGCAGATGACACTACATACCTCTTCTCTCACCCAAGCCCAGTCATACTAGCCAACACCGTAAATGCTGAACTACAGAAAATATCTACCTGGATGATGACTAACAAACTTACTCTCAATATTGACAAAACCTATTTCATTCAGTTTGGAAACAGAGCTACAAATGTTCCACTTAACATAATGATAAACGGATCACCTGTCACAAGTCTCACAGAGGGAAAATTCTTTGGAATCCACCTTGCCAGTATCCTCAAATTTCAGACACATATACAACAAATTTCCAAGAAAATCTCTAAGACCGTAGGCATACTATCAAAGATACGGTACTATGTTCCACAACCAGCTCTTCTTGCCCTGTATCACTCACTCATTTACCCCTATCTCACCTATGGAATTTGTGCATGGGGCTCAACAACAATAAACCCTCTCAGACCACTAATAACCCAGCA
The DNA here is from genome assembly GCA_009830355.1 of Cherax destructor. Taxonomy (NCBI): domain Eukaryota; kingdom Metazoa; phylum Arthropoda; class Malacostraca; order Decapoda; family Parastacidae; genus Cherax; species Cherax destructor. The sequence continues at coordinate 13,969 of WNWK01026783.1, read as the reverse complement.
AAAGGCTGTAGTCAGAATTATAACAAATTCCCACTCCAGACAGCATACTCCACCAATATTCAAAAGTCTAAACTTACTCACCATAAAGAACATCCATACTGCATACATATGTATGCTTACTGCATACATAGAACTCTACACTCAAATATAAACCCTCCGCTCAAACTTCTTCTTACCAACCTTAACAGGACACACGACCATAACACAAGACACAGATCACTCTTTGATCTTCCCCGTGTCCATCTCACACTATGTAAAAACTCTATGCACATAAAGGGCCCAATAATTTGGAATTCATTACCAGTGAATACAAAAGGAGCCCTGTCTGTACACCAATTCAAGACTCTTCTTAAAAACCACCTACTCACCCAAAACTAAATACTCAGTAATTAACTTTAGCAACAAAGCTACCTAATCACTCTCCACCGCCTCAAAATATGATTGCTCACTGTGTTACTCCCAAGCCTCAGAACTCCAAAAAGTAAATGCTCAAAGTACAATAAATTCTCATATTTTACCCTAATGCAATATAAGGCATGATAGTGGCACTCTGCGCTACAAATCATTGTAAATCCTCACTGTAAACTACTTATGTAAATATACTTCCTAAAATATGTCAACCATATTGTAAACTTGCAATGAAATAAAAAAATTGAATTTGAATTTGAGTGGTTCTTCTGACAATCCCCACTGTTAGAATATGTCTAACACGATTTTTTGGTTGTTGCAATGAATCTAATATACCTTATTTTCATGATGAAAAAGTACATTTGGTACGCTTTTTCACATTCACCAAAATATCTGCCTTTTACCCCCCACAAAATAAAAAAATATATGAGATATTCCAAAAAGTGCATAAGCAAAAAGTGAAACACCCTTTGTTTTATATTGTCTGAGAAAATCATTTCAATCCAATCATTAATAATGGCACACTTTCAAGCAATAGGCCAAAATCTTACTTTCGAGATATTCGAGTAACGCGCGGACTAGCTAATTACGTCAAAAAGGTAAAAAAAAAAAAAAAATCACGAAAATCGCGCCGCCTCCGGCTGGTTAAATCACCACCACCACCACCACCACCACCAGATGTAGACCAAACAAAATGTAAACTTTGCCAGTTGGATTATTGTCACACCTGCGTCATTATGTACTGGAGTGCGATAAAATTAATGAATTCAGAGACAACTCACTCAGAAATGTTCAAGATATGTCAAAGTATTTTATCCACAGTGGTATATTACAGACCATTCTGGAAAAATAACCTGACTTTGCTCCCTGTAAATTAAGCATTGACACGTGAGTGTGTACTCACCTAGTTGTGGTTGCAGGGGTCGAGTCACAGCTCCTGGCCCCGCCTCTTCACTGGCCACTACTGGGTCACACTCCCTGCGCCATGAGCTTTATCATACCTCTGCTTAAAGCTATGTATGGATCCTGCCTCCACTACATCGCTTCCTAAACCATTCCACTTCCCGACCACTCTGTGACTGAAGAAATACTTCCTAACATCTCTGTGATTCATCTGAGTCTTCAACTTCCAACTGTGTCCCCTTGTTACTGTGTCCCATCTCTGGAACATTCTGTCTCTGTCCACTTTGTCAATTCCTCTCAGTATCTTATATGTTGTTATCATGTCCCCCTATCTCTCCTGTCATCCAGTGTCGTCAGGTCGATTTCCCTTAACCTCTCCTCGTAGGACATACCCCTTAGCTCTGGGACTAGTCTTGTTGCAAACTTTTGCACTTTCTCGAGCTTCTTCACGTGCTTGGCTAGGTGTGGGTTCCAAACTGGTGCTGCATACTCCAGTATGGGCCTAACATACACAGTGTACAGGGTCCTGAACGATTCTTTATTAAGATATCGGAATGCTGTTCTTAGGTTTGCTAGGCGCCCATATGCTGCAGCAGTTATTTAATTGATGTGCGCCTCAGGAGATGTGCCTGGTGTTATACTCACTCCAAGATCTTTTCCTTGATTGAGGTTTGCAGTCTCTGGCCCCCTAGACTGTACTTCGTCTGCGGTCTTCTTTGCCCTTCCCCAATCTTCATGACTTTGCACTTGGTGGGGTTGAACTCCAGGAGCCAATTGCTGGACCAGGCTTGCAGCCTGTCCAGATAGCTTTGTAGTTCTGCCTGGTCCTCGTCCGATTGAATTCTTCTCATCAACTTCACATCATCTGCAAACAGGGACACTTCGGAGTCTATTTCTTCCGTCATGTCGTTCACAAATTCCAGAAACAGCACTGGTCCCAGGACTGACCCCTGTGGAACCCTGCTCGTCACCAGCGCCCACTCTGACACCTTACCACGTACCATGACTCGCTGTTGTCTTCCTGACAGGTATTCCCTGATCCATTGTAGTGCCTTCCCTGTTACCCCTGCCTGGTCCTCCAGCTTCTGCACTAATCTCTTGTGTGGAACTGTGTCAACGCCTTCTTACAATCCAAGAATATGCAGTCTACCCACCCCTCTCTCTTTTGTCTTATTGCTGTCACCCTATCGTAGAACTCCAGTAGGTTTGTGACACAGGATTTCCCGTCCCTGAAACCGTGTTGGCCGTCGTTGATAAGCTCATTCCTTTTTAGGTGCTCAACCATTCTTCTCCTGACTATCTTCTCCATGACCTTGCATACTATACATGTCAGTGACACTGGTCTGTAGTTTAGTGCTACGTTCCTGTCTCCTTTTTTAAAAATTGGAACTAAATTTGCTGTCTTCCATACCTCAGGTAGTTGCCCTGTTTCGATAGATGTGTTGAAGATCGTTGTTAGGGATACACATAGCTCCTCTGCTCCCTCTCTCAGGACCCATGGAGAGATGTTATCCAGCCCCATCGCCTTTGAGGTATCTAGCTCGCTTAGTAGCCTCTTCACTTCCTCCTCAGTTGTGTGTATTGTGTCCAGCACTTGATGGTGTACCCTACCTCTCCTCCTTTCTGGAAGCCCTTCTATCTCCTCTGTGAACACCTATTTGAATCTCATGTTGAGCTCCTCACACACTTCACGGTCATTTCTTGTGACCTTCCTTGACTGTCGTTCTCCTCCTGATGTGGCTGTACAGCAGCTTTGGGTCAGATTTGGCTTTCGTTGCTATGTCATTCTCGTACTGTCTTTGGGCCTCCCTTCTGATCTGTGCACATTCATTTCTGGCTCTACGACTGCTCTCCTTATTCTCCGGGGTTCTTTGCCTTCTGTACCTCTTCCATTCCCTTGCACACTTGGTTTTGGTTTCCCTGCACTACTTTGGGTGAACCATGGGCTCATCCTGTCTTTTTCGCTTCTCATGTTACCCTTGGGTATAAACCTCTCCTCAGCTTCCTTGCAAATTGTTGTCATATATTCCATCATCTCGTCTACTGACTTCCCTGCCATCTCTCTGTCCCACTGAACTCCGTGCAGGAAGTTCCTCATGCCCACATAGTCACCTTTCTTGTAGTTTGGCTTCATTCGTGCAGCCCTTCCTGCTTCCCCCTCCACTTGTAACTCTGCTATGTATTCGAAACTTAGAACCATATGATCACTGGCCCCAAGGGGGCTTTCATGTGTGATGTCCTCAATATCTGCACTACTATGGGTGAATACTAGGTCCAGTCTCGCTGGTTCATCCTCTCCTCTCTCTCTGGTAGTGTCCCTTACGTGTTGGTACATGTGTGTGTGTGTGTGTGTGTGTGTGTGTGTGTGTGTGTGTGTGTGTGTGTGTGTGTACGCACCTATTTGTGGTTGCAGGGGTCGAGGTGTGTGTGTGTGTGTGACCCAACAATTAATATTTGCCCCAAGACTAGTGAATTGCTCATTACTTTATAATTTTTTCATGATTGTAACCATGCATAAACGTAAGTAAGTAAATTTACTTACATGATTCATTACCTTTGTAACTTGTGAGTTCATTACCTTTGTAACTTGCTCATCTATCAAAACTTTGGGGTCCAGTCCCTGGACCCATTATGTACCTCTGTAATCTTTTGACTACCGCCCACAGGATGGGTATGGGATGCATAATAAAGATATCAAACTAACTAACTTTGGGCTTTTCTATGCAACAAAAGTAATTTCTTAGTGTTTCCCGTGTATAGTACACCGTTTTCTGTAGTGATACTAGAGGTAACAAAGAAAACCGTTCTCTTATAGTCAGGAACTTGCGTAATCATTTCATCGCAGGCGGCCAGCACCCTCCGGTATAATTGTAGAAACTTGTTTTGGGACTGTCTCCTTGTAAGCTGCACTTAGAGCAAGCACTGTTGACACCGACACTCTGAGACACTTCTCTCAGACTTACAAGTGGCTATGGGACAAATTTCAAGCTAATTGCAGTAAAGGGATTCCACACTGCTTACAAGAAACTGAAAGGGAACAACTTACCTGTATAGTAGCTATGTGTATCCTGGACTTCCTTATCTATAACCCCCTCCTAACACCATGTGCAGTGGAGAACTTTAATCTGCAAATGAAGTGGTAATTAGTGTCCTGCCTGCACCTCAGAGTTCCCTGGATTCAAAGGATACCCTTAAGCAATATATGCAGTAAGTAACACTAGCTTCTAGACTAATACTTAAGGGGGATTGCCCACAATTATTACCTTATAGTGGGCCTTCGCCCGCTTATAACCCACAGCTCAAATAACCCCACCTTACTCCGAATATCGCCGGCCAGCTTTACCAAGAGAAATGCAGAGTATATTATCTTACTGTGGGGGCCTGGGCCAGAGACGATTCCACAGTACGTCGGGAAGCCTCTGTGGTTCTTGGTTCCCAGGCAAGTATTTTGAAGACACGTGGGGGACCGAGCTCCAGCTCTTGGTACCCTGTTAACACCACGGTGTCCAAGTCAAGAAGGAGGACTAGCGCTCTCTCCCGCTTAGATTCAAGTGTGGAGCTGCTAGTTCTTGTTAGCTAACATAATCTAATGTTCCTATTTAAGGCTTATATCTACCTATATTAGGGTGCTAGAGCTACAGTATTAATATCTAACGTTGCCTCAATAATCCTACTATTAGTTTCTAACTGTACAAACTTGCCTAGGTGTTCCTATAATAATAATAATAATAATAATATAATAATATTTTTATTTGGACATGATACAAAGAATAAATCTATCAATTAAAATGTACATAATAGTTACCTTCGTCAACTTGGATGTGTATGTTTTGTTTTGGTTGGGTGTGTGGGTTCCTGAACTCCAAGGGCCGATCCGTGGTATGTTTAAGGCTCCTTACGGCTCACTTACCCTGTGGAACTCGAGTGACCCAAAAAGTTTCCACATCCTCCCGCCGGCGAAGGTAGACGATAAGTCTACATCAAGTTCACCTTCCACAAGCCCTTACGGCAGGCCCTGGACACGAGTGCTGTCCGGTCACTCTCGTTGAGCAGACTCTGGTCTAACTCTGACTGTCTAGTTTCCGCTGTGTGGATCGCTGGGGGTGTAAACTTGTGGGTTCCGGTGATCTTAACACCCTTCCCTTTAACTTTAATGTCTTTCACACGTCTAGCCTTGTCTGAGCAGCTTCGTACTTTCCCACCCAGTGGCCCATATACCCTGGTAGCCCTTCTTCCCACTGATACGAGGTTCCCTGGGTTTAACAACAATCTATCTCCCTCTTTAGGTACCCCATAAAAGCGTCTCCCCAAGGTGGCTAAGTGTTCGTCACTTCCTACTTGGTTTGGCTTACCTGGCGGTTCGTCGTGTACACTAACATTCATTATCACTGTGGTGTGAGCTTTCCCCCTCTCTGGCGTTGCAGGGAACTCATGAGGAATTCTGCCACCAATGATATATCCTACTGGGGATCTGTATAAACCAATTCCTTCCTTAACAGTCCGTCGTGTAGACAGTAAGTCATCTAGATAGTTGGCTCCCACCAGGATACCTACATTTCTGACTGTGTCAGTGCTAATGTCCTGGTCTGCCAGCTTCACACCAAGGTCTTTCAATCGCTTGGTTGCTGCTGCAAGACCTCTGGTCGTAATAGCCGCAGGTAACGTCTTTACTACCAAAGCTGTAATATTCTGCGATGTCCACCCAATTTAACAGTGACATCCACAACATCATAAGACTTGGGCGGGCCTGACTTATAGCACCTCCCAATGTCGAATTAACTTTGTCGGTGGCCTTCAACTTTAACTTGGCCACCAACTTCTCTGTTATCATGGACACTTGTGCTCCTGAGTCAAAGAATAATCGGGTTGTTTCGGATCTGTTCCCATTCGCAACCCCTGCAGCAACTCTGTGCTTCTCGCTCAGATTAGAGACTTTGCCCACACTAATCACGCTGGCTACCACTTCAGGCTCGGACTCGCTTTCTATCTCTACTGGAGAAACGTCCCTACTAGCCTGGGGTTCCCTTAAATTATTGTGGCATAGTGCAGTATGGTGCTTACCTTTCCGGCAATTATAGCACTCTGAAAGATGTGACTGGCAATCTTCTGCCTCATGTCCCCCACAACACCTTAAGCATAGCTGCAACTCCTTTAGTCTCTGCCGCCTACTGCTCAGTGTTGCATACCGAGAGCAACTCGTGCTAGTGTGTTCGCCTTCGCATAACACGCATATTCTGGTACGAGTGTCTCTGAGGGTCTGCTTAGAGGTCCTTGTCTTAGACACTTCTTTGCCATAGTACACCCCAATGTTAGTTTTATGAGCTTTAAATTGATCTACTGAGTTTTCTGAGTAACTAACTGTTTGTTTATGTGATGATCGCAGTGACTCTTCTCTCTCACCTATACTCAGGTGAATTACGATATCGCCCAACCCCTCAACAATCTGTTGTACTGTGAACTGGTTAGTCCTATACTTCAAATGTAACTCATGTACTGTAATGCTAGCTAGTTTCCTCTGAATCGTCTGACTGACCATCCATTCTGCGCTACCCCAATCATATAGATCTTTGAGACTATTTGTCAAACTCATAACTTCGATTCGGAACTTCTCTAAGCTCTGACGGTCATGACGGCAAACCTCAAGATCGGACAATCGATAAAATATAGCTATCATTGTTAGCTAACATAATCTAATGTTCCTATTTAAGGCTTATATCTACCTATATTAGGGTGCTAGAGCTACAGTATTAATATCTAATGTTGCCTCAATAATCCTACTATTAGTTTCTAGCTGTACAAACTTGCCTAGGTGTTTCTAGGTGAATAAATCTATCAATTAAAATGTACATAATAGTTACCTTCGTCAACTTGGATGTGTATGTTTTGTTTTGGTTGGGTGTGTGGGTTCCTGAACTCCGAGGGCCGATCCGTGGTATGTTTAAGGCTCCTTACGGCTCACTTACCCTGTGGAACTCGAGTGACCCAAAAAGTTTCCACATCAATATACAAATACGTAATATTATTTTGGCCTGCTTTCTTATGCGTTTATCTAATTTATCTTATGCATACTAACATTATTGAATAAATAACAAGCAGATAAAGGATATTAGTAATAATAGCGTCAGTAGAAGACATCTTGTGATCGGCGATCACACTGCTGACATCGGAAATGGTTGGACCATCATACAAGCTCCTTCCACCTCTGCTATAAGTCCCTCCCACATTGTAATGATGTTAAGTGGTAAATTTAGTGTATTAGAAAGAAAAATAGACAGAAAATTAAAAACAAAAACAAATAAAAAATATATAAAAAAATCACCTCGCGCTTACGCATATATTTACCTGGCGGGTCGCCACCAGACATGTTTCAAGTACCTATAATTATGTACCTCTGTAATCTTTTGACTACCGCCCACAGGATGGGTATGGGGTTCATAATAAAGATATCAAACTAAAACTCTAGAGATGCTGAATATCGTAGATGGGAAGTTGCTCAGAAACCATTCATAATGCCTAGGCACGTTCTCAATGAATTCAAACAGGAGGATGAGTTGCCGGCTGTGTTGGGGAGGAGCTGGAGGGATATCCCTTGTTTCCAGGGCAGCAGGCACGGAGGACGTGTGGTGAAGGGGGTTCTGATTCACCAGACCTAGGCCTTTGGAGGCCTTTAGTAACAGGAACAGAGTCTGCATCGCATCAGCGGCTAGCTTATTGTGCACTCCATGCTCAGCCTGTGAGCGGTAGCTCAAAAAAGTATCTTTTTTAACCACAAAAAAATTGGTCAGTATCGGGATGCAGTCTCATCAAATATTAGTTCATTCATCAAGCCAATGCAAAATATGGATATAGTCTCAAGATTTGAGAGGCTGCCTGGCTGCAAGAGTATTGGGATTATTTCACGCTTCTCGGAAGGTGAAGCATTCACCACCCCTTGAAATACCTACACAGATTGAGGGTTTCATCTGAATTTAAAAAAATTCCAAGTGACACTATTCTCTCCTGTCTCCAAAGTGACAGAAGAGAACAGAGAGTCTCACATGTCCAGCATCGTCAAGTGGAGTAGCTGGACCAGACTACACATACCTCAGCGCTTGTATCTTGACACCAGTGACTTCAAGTGACAAACTAATTACGTGGGATGAACTATGGCAGTGATTAAGCGCAGAAGACCCACTGTGAATACACTGCATTCCGCCTTCCTGATCAGAGCTGCCTACCACCACACTGTACTGAAGGCTGTACTGGGTGTGGGTGGTTGGGTCTCCTGCCTTTGTCCTGCAGTTCAGGTCAAGGTATACATCTGTCCTTTGGTCTGATACACACCCATATGGGTCATATGAAGCAGGGAATGGCGGAGGCTCAATCCTTCATCCTCTGACACGAAAATATTATATACCTGTGTGTGTGTGTACTCACCTATATGTGGTTGCAGGGGTCGAGTCACAGCTCCTGGCCCCGTCTCTTCGTTAGTCGCTACTAGGTCACTCTCTTCCCGCTCCAAGAGCCTTATCATACCTCCTAACATCCGTGTGGCTCGTCTGAGTTTTTAACTTTCATTTGTGGCCCCTTGGTCCTGTGTCCCATCTCTGAAACATTGGAGCCCTGTCCACGTCGTCAATTCCTCTCAGTATTTTATACGTCGTGATCATGTGTTTCTTATCTCTCCTGTCCTCCAGTGTTCTCATTTTCAGTTCACTTAACCTCTCCACGCCTTGTTGCAAACCTTTGCACTTTCTCTAATTTCCTGACATGTTTGACTAGGTGTGGTTCCATACTGGTGCTGCATACTTCAGTATGGGCCTGACGTATACGGTGTACAGTGTCGTGAATGACTCCTTATTTAGATGACGAAACGCTATTCTCAGGTTTGTCAAGTGCCCGTACGCTGCAGAAGTTATTTGGTCGAGGTGTGCATCAGGAGATGTGCTTGGTATGATGCTCACCCCTGATCCTTTTTCCTTGAGTGAGTTTTGCAGCCTTTGACTTCATAGGCTGTACTCCGTCTGCGGTATTCTTTGTCCTTCCCCAAACTTCATAATTTTGCACTTGCTCGTGTTAAACTCCAGGAGCCATTTGTTGGACCAGGCTTGCAGCCTGTTCAGATCCCCTTGTAGGCTTACCTGATCCTCGTCCGCTTGTATTCTCCTCATTATCTTCATATCGTCTGCGAACAGGGACACCTCTAAACTATCCCTTCCGTCATGTCATTCACATATACAAGAAACAGCACAGACCTAGGACTGACCCTTGTGGAACCCCACTCTACACATACACCCACTCTGACACCTCGTCTCGTGCTCATACACGTTGTTTCCTTCCTGTCTGGTATTCCCTGATCCATTGCAGTACTTTCCCTCCTATTCCTGCCTGCTCCTCTAGCTTTTCAACCAGTCTCTTGTGTGGTACTGTGTTGAAAGCCTTCTCACAGTCAAAGAAGATGCAGTCTACCCATCCCTCTCTTCTATTATCTTGTCATAGAACTCCAGTAAGTTTGTGACGCAGGATTTCCCTTCCCATGCGTGTGTGTGCACTCGCCTATTTGTGGTTGCAGCGGTCGATTCACAGCTCCTGGCCCCTGTGTGCTCCTGGCTCGTGTGTGTGTGTGTGTGTGTACTCACCTAATTGTACTCACCTTAATTGTGGTTGCAGGGGTCGACACTCAGCTCCTGGCCCCCGCCTCTTCGCTGTCCGCTACTGGTCTCTGCTCTCCTGCTCCATGAACTTTATCACCTTATCTTAAAACTATGTATGGTTCCCACCTCACTATATCGTTCGCTAGCTTTCCACTTCCTGACTACTCTATGCTGAAGAAATGCTTCCTAACATCCCTTGACTCATCTGGTCTTCAGCTTAGTTGTCCCCTTGTTTCTGTGTTCCCTCTCTGGAACATCCTGTCATATCTACCTTGTCGATTCACCGAGTATTTGTATGTCGTTATCATGTCTCCTCTAACCCTTCTATCCTCCAGTGTTGTTAGTCTTTCCTCAACCTTTCTTCATAGGACAGACCCTGAGTTGTGGAACTAGCCTGTCACAACCTTTGCACTTTCTCTAATTTCTTGACGTGCTTGACCAGGTGTGGGTTCCAGACAGGAGCTGCATGTGCTGTGTGTGTGTGTATGTGTGTGTGTATGTGTGTGTGTGTGTGTGTGTGTGTGTGTGTGTGTGTGTGTGTGTGTGCGTACGTGCGTGCTTGCACATGACTAGAGAAGAAAGATAAAAAAAAGGGCCCTTTACAATTGGCCAGAGGGCTCCACCAATGGACGGGCACGCGGTGGTGATAATCCCATTGAAAGAGAGGACAAATGAGAAAATTGAATTTCTTTTGATGCCATTAGTGAATATGTCCCCCCATGGTAATTTGCAAAATAATAATAAAAAAATAAAAAGATCTCTGTTAAAAACATAGACTTCGTTTGCAAAATGACAAAACAATAACTTCCGGATATATATATATATATATATATATATATATATATATATATATATATATATATATATATATATATATATATATATATATATATATATATATATATATATATATTGGCATGGCACGAGTCTGGCACCATGACACGAACCTTTCACCCTGACACAGGCCTGGCATCATAACACGAGGCTGGCACCATAACACAAGCCTGGAACCCTGACATAAGCCTGGCACCATAACACAAGCCTGGCACCATGACATAAGCCTGGCACCATAACACAAGCCTGGCACCATAACACAAGCCTGGCACCATGACATAAGCCTGGCACCATAATACGAGCCTGGCACCATAACACAAACATAGCACCATGACACGAGCCTTGCACCATGACACGAGCCTGGCACCATAACACAAGCCTGGCATTGTGACACGTGGCTGGCGCCATAACAAAATACTAGCACCATAACACAAGCCTTGCACCATTACACGAGCCTAGCACCATGACACGAGCCTTGTACCATAACACAAGCCTGGCACCATGACACAAGCCTGGCACCATAACACGAGCCTGTCATCATAACACAAGCATAGCACCATGACACGAGCCTGGCACCATAACACAAGCATGGCACCATGACACGAGCCTGGCACCATAACACAAGCCTGGCACCATGACACAAGCCTGGCACCATAACTCAAGCCTGGCACCATAACACGAGCCTGGCACCATAACAAGAGCCTGGCACCATAACACAAGCCTGGCACTGTGACACGAGGATGGCGCCATAAAAGCCTAGAACCATAACACAAGCCTGGCACCATGACACGAGCCTGGCACCATGACACGAGCCTTGCACCATAACACAAGCCTGTCACCATGACACGAGCCTCACACCATAACTCAAGCCTGGCACTGTGACACGAGGCTGGCGCCATAACAAAAGAATGGCACCATAACACAAGCCTAGCACCATGACACGAGCCTGGCACCATGACACGAGCCTGGCACCATAACACAAGCCTGGCACCATGACATGAGCCTGGCACCATAACACAAGCCGGCACTGTGACACGAGGCTGGCACCATAACAAAAGCCTAGCGTCATAACACAAGTCTGGCACAATGACACGAGCCTGGCACCATGACACGAGCCTGGCACCATGACACGAGGCTGGCACCTCGATGAAACACCCTCCACATTCCTTTGTGGTGTTCGCCTGGCCACACAGCACGAAGGGGTCGCCTCTGATCCTCACATTGATTAGAGAAATTGAGCTAACTCTATTAAGGAACTTTTCTTCGAGCTCAGGGAAGCTCTGTGGTTCATCCTCTTTGAAGTTTCATATAATTCCTATTGACATTATTATAAAAAAAAAAAAAAAACTTTGTGGTCTCTCACTAAAAACAAGTGAAAAAAATGGAGTTAAATTCCATTCAAAAACGCAAATTCTGTTACAATAATTACGTTTAGATGGATTTTTAGAAGCATTGGAGAGCCAAAGTAACGTAATTCCATAGACTGGTGCAAAATTATAGGCCACTCCTTTCAAGAGAGAGGCTTTGATGCGAGGGAATGGAGCCATCCTGTCCTTCCTTGGATCAACTAGAATATCGTCCCATTTCCATGGTGTTTTACGATTTCTGCGGGCTTAGCGCTCTCCAATAATAATAATAATAATAATAATAATAATAATATAATATATAATTATTATTATTATTATTATTATTATTATTATTATTATTATTATTATTATTATTTAATTGTTTAAAAACTTAAGTACATATACTGAAATTTACACACAACACACACACAGACACCTGCAACCACAATTAGGTGAGTACACACACATGCACCGGTGGCCTGGTGGCTAAAGCTCTCGCTTCACGCACGGAGGGCCTGGGTTTAATTCCCGGCGGGAAGGAAACATTTCGAAGTGTTTCCTTACACACATACAACAGGCCTAGTGTCTAATCGAAATGTGCCTAGGACAAAATGGTAACTAACTAACACAGACACACATACACACACAGGAAAACATTGGGGAGATACAGAGGGAAAGGCAATGGGAGGCAGAGAGGGAGAAGTCAGTGTTCGTTCATGGGCTCCAGGAGAGCGAGTTAAGGACACACACTGAAAGACGGCAGGAGGAAACACAGGAGATTGAAAACATCATCAGAGAAATAGGCGAAGAGGACATGTCTGAGATAGTACATTTTCAGAGAATAGGGGGGTACGTGAAGGGAAGAAAACGGCCGGTCAAGCTGATTTTCAAGACAGAAACAGTGCAAAACAGGATCCTGCAAGAGAAACCACGGCTGAGGGAAACGTCAGCATACAAGAGGGTGTTCCTAGACCGGGTCAGAACAAAAACAGAACGACAGCAGCTGAGGGAGTGGAGGCAAAAGCGAAAGGAGCTAGGAAGAGAGAGAGAGACAGAATCAGCAGAGGTCAACCAGAGCAGGGAAGAACAACAAGAACAAGCAAACATAGACCCATCCCCAGAACCCCAAAACCAAACACACTATCCCAACACAGACCACAATCCACACTTACAGCCCCCACCCCACACTACACTGTAGAATCCCGCAGCACACCGCCAGGTCCCCCACTCTCACAGACCCCCAAAACACAGTGCTGGAGAGGAAACTGAAGGTGTGGTACACCAACGCTGATGGAATAACTAATAAGTGGGAGGAGTGGCATGAAAGAGTCAAAGAGGCATCACCGGACATCATAGCCCTCACTGAAACCAAGCTCACAGGGATGATAACAGATGTCATCTTTCCATCGGGGTATCAGATCCTGAGGAAAGACATAGTGAACAGAGGTGGTGGAGGAGAGACACTGCTGATCAAAAACCGATGGGATTTTGATGAGCTGGAGAGAGGAGACAGAGGAGAAGCAAGAGATTATATAATAGGAACGCTGCAGTCTGGAGGTCCCAAGGTGGTAATTGCAGTGATGTATAACCCACCACAGAACAGCAGGAGGCCAAGGCAAGAATATGATGAGAGTAATAGAGCGATGGTTGACACACTGACAGAAGTTGCCAGAAGGGTGCATACGAGCAGGGGAAAGCTACTGATCATGGGTGACTTCAACCACAAGGAAATCGATTGGGAGAACTTAGTGCCACATGGGGGCCAAGAAACGTGGAGGGCTAAATGATGGAGGTGGTACTGGAAAATCTCATGTACCAACATGTAAGGGACACTACCAGAGAGAG
>WNWK01026782.1:0-27001 GCA_009830355.1 Cherax destructor | reverse complement strand
ATGGACGAATGGCTGGTCACTGGGGGCCTTTGTCTATCTATGACAATTTTCCCCAGTCCCCGGGGAAATTTGAATTTTTAAAACGCCTTCCTGGAGAGTGTAACGGGCTGGGCCCTGAGGAAAAAATTTCAATGGTCTCAATCCCACCCCAGCCGGGCATTGAGGGCAAAAATAAATTAAGGTAACAGAACGCCAGATCGCCCCCCTCATCCCATGGCAATGGCTATACTGCGGGCTGCACATCTATTTTGCAATTTTCCCAACCCCCGGGTTTTAAAAAAAAATATGATGCTGGGAAAATTTGCCAGAAAGGGAAAGATGCGAACTTTCCCTTTCACTAATTTTTGAACTTGATGCAGCCCAACGGGGCCCCCGTCGCCGGTGAGGGGTTTTATTACAAATCTCAGATTGCGGTGGGTCGGTAACCTTCTCAATTAAAAATGAGCTATTAACGGGGCTCCCAAATTTTGGGACCAAACCTCATATTAATTCCTAACCTAAAAAATAAAATGCATTTCCAATATCTTTTACTACTGTTTTTGAAAAACATTCAGAGGATGGTTCTTAATTCTCATGTGAATAAAAATTTTTCCCCCCTGTTCATGGTTTCATGCGGGAAGGAGGTCCCTTTTGCTAGCCCCCTTTTCTCACCCCCCACTGACAGCTCATTACTACCCCCTTGATTAAATCTGCTTTTGATGTAGCCACAAACATGTAATTTTTGTGAACTTCCCAATGGATGCTGGGGGAAGGCTTCCCCCGCTGGTTTAAAGGCTCCTGTCCAAAAAGTCATCTGTGTTGCTCAGGGACATGAAAAACTAAAAACTTTGAATTAGGAACCCCCCGGGAGGGGTTTCGTCCTCTATTCAATATTCTAATTAATGAATTCAATGCTATGCCCCGCCAGTTACACTTTTAAATTTTTATTTCTGTCATCCATAAATGCCTCAACTCATTAAGATAAATTTTGCCTTGTTGAAGCCAGACACAGGTATAGTATGATTGGGATATGAAATCAGAGTGCACATGCTGTGGTTCCATTTATATTGGTCTTCAGATGTTGATAGAACGTAAATTGGCTAAGTCTTATGCTTTCAAAGGGGTAGATTACAATCTTGGCTTGTCAGTTAGCAGTTTGAAACAATAATACAAAAGAACTTCAACTGAATTTTATTTACTTAAAACCAGGAGATTGACCCAGTCAGTCCCTCATCATCATTCTGTCTTGCAAGAGGAGCCAATTTATCTAAAAAAATAAGAAGACTCTTGGATGTCCCCCGCCCACCTCGGCTGGTTTAAGTATCTTTTGGGAGGTTAAAACACCACCACGATGTAGACCAAAAAGAAATGTAAAAAAATTTGCCAGATGGTTATTGTCACACCATGCGTCTTTTGTACTGGGGTGCGATAGAATTAATGAATTTAGAGACAACTCACTCAGAAATGTTCTAGATATGTCAAAGTATTTTATCCACAGTGGCATATTACAGACCATTCTGGAAAAATACCCTGACTTTGCTCCCTGTAAATAAAGCATTACCATGTACTCACCTAATTGTGGTTGCAGGGGTCGAGACTCAGCTCCTGGCCCAGCTTTTTCACTGACCGCTACTGGGTCCCTTCTCTCCCTGCTCCATGAGCTATATCATACCTCGTCTTAAAGCTATGTATGGTCCCTGCCTCCACTACATCACTAGCTAGACTATTCCACTTCCTGACTACTCTATGGCTGAAGAAATACTTCCTAACATCCCTTTGACTCATCTGAGTCTTCAGCTTCCAATTGTGACCCCTTGTTTCTGTGTCCCCTCTCTGGAACATCCTGTCACTATCTACCTTGTCAATTCCCAGCAGTATTTTGTATGTCGCTATCATGTTTCCTCTAACCCTCCTGTCCTCCAGTTTTATCAGGCCGATTTCCCTTAACCTTTCGTCGTAGGACATTCCCCTTAGCTCTGGAACTAACCTTGTCGCAAACCTTTGCACTTTCTCTAATTTCTTGACGTGCTTGACCAGGTATGGACTCCAAACTGGTGCTGCATACTCTAGTATGGACCTGACGAACACGGTGTACAGTGTCTTGAGCGATTCCTTATTAAGGTATCGGAACGCTAATCCTAGGTTTGCCAGTCGCCCATATGCTGCCACAGTTATCTAGTTGATGTGTGCTTCCGGAGATGTGCTTGGTGTTATACTCACCCCAAGGTCTTTCTCCTTTAACGAGGTTTGCAGTCTTTGTCCACCAAGCCTGTACTCTGTCTGGGGTCTTCTTTGCCCTTCCCCGATCTTCATGACTTCGCATTTGGCGGGGTTAAATTCGAGAAGCCAGTTGCTGGACCAGGTTTCCAGCATGTCCAGATCTCTTTGAAGTCCTGCCTGATCCTTATCTGATTTAATTCT
The DNA here is from genome assembly GCA_009830355.1 of Cherax destructor. Classification (NCBI taxonomy): domain Eukaryota; kingdom Metazoa; phylum Arthropoda; class Malacostraca; order Decapoda; family Parastacidae; genus Cherax; species Cherax destructor. The sequence goes on along the minus strand of WNWK01026782.1, from coordinate 24,601 downwards.
CCTCATTAGTTTCACATCATCTGCGAACAGAGACACTTCTGAGTCTATCCCGTCCGTCATATCATTCACATATACCAAGAATAGCACTGGTCCTAGGACTGACCCCTGCGGGACCCCACTCGTCACAGGCGCCCACTGTGATACCTCATCACGCACCATGACCCGTTGTTGCCTCCCTGTCAGGTATTCTCTGATCTATTGCAGTGCCCTCCCCATCATACGCGCCTTATCCTCCAGCTTCTGCACTAATCTCATATGAGGAACTGTGTCGAAGGCCTTCCTGCAGTCCAAGAAAATGCAATCAACCCACCCCTCTCTCTTGTGTCTTACCTCTGTTACTTTGTCATAGAACTCCAGAAGATTTGTAACACAGGATTTGCCTCCAATGAATCCGTGCTGGTTGTTGTTTATAATCCTGTGCCGTTCCAGGTACTCCACCACTCTCCTCCTGATGATTTTCTCCATGACTTTGCACACTATACACATAAGTGACACTGGTCTATAGTTTAGTGCCTCTTTTCTGTCTCCTTTCTTAAAAATGGGAACTACATTTGCCTTCTTCCATACCTCAGGTAGCTGCCCAGTTCCAAGGAATGTGTTGAATATTGAGGTTAGTGGCACACACAGCATCTCTGCTCCCTCTCTAAGGACCCACGGGGAGATGTTTGTCCGGTCCCATCGCCTTTGAAGTATCAAGGTCCCTGAGCAACTTCTTCACCTCCTCCTCAGTTGTGTGAATGTCATCCAGCACTTGGTTTCCTGCTCTGTCCTGTCTACCCAGGTTCCTTCCTGCCTCCACTGAATACCTCCTTAAATCTCATGTTGAGCTCCTCACATACCTCTTGGTCATTCCTTGTGAGTTCCCCACCTTCTTTCCTCACCCTGATCACCTGGTCTTTGACTGTTGTCTTCCTCCTAATGTGACTATATAGCAGTTTCGGGTCAGACTTGACTTTCGATGCTATGTCATTTTCATACTGTCGCTGGGCCTCCCTCCTTATCTGTGCAAACTCGTTTCTAGCTCTATGACTAATCTCTATATTTTCTTGGGTCCTTCGCCTTCTGTACTTTTTCCATGCTCTAGCACACTGAGTCTTTGCCTCCCTGCACCTTTGGATAAACCAGGGGCTCATTCTGGACTTCCCATATATTCTGTTTCCCTTGGGAACAAACTTTTCCTCTGCTTCCTTGCACTTTGTTGTTATGTATTCCATCATTTCACTTACTGACTTTCCTTCCATATCTCTGTCCCACTGAACCTCCTGCAGGAAGTTCCTTATACCCGTGTAGTCCCCTCTTTTAAAGTTTGGCTTGTCCCTTTCAACTCCTGTTTCCCTCTCCACTTGTAACTCTACTATGTACTCAAAGCTCAGAACCATATGGTCACTGGCTCCCAGGGGCCTCTCATGTGTGATATCCTCAATGTCTGAGCTGTTCAGGGTGAACACATGGTCCAGCCTTGCTGGTTCATCCTCTTTTCTCTCTCTGGTAGTGTCCCTGACATTTTGGTGCATCAGGTTTTCCAGTACCACATCCATCATCTTGGCTCTCCATGTTTCTGGACCCCCATGTGGTTTCAGATTTTCCAAATCAATCTCCCTGTGGTTGAAGTCACCCGTAACCAGTAACTTTGCTCTGCTCGAATGAGCTCTTCTTGCCACCTCCGCCAGTGTATCCACCATTGCTCTGATGTTCTCTTCATATTCCTCTCCTAGCCTCCTGCAGTTATGTGGTGGGTTATGCATCACTGCAATGACTATCTTATGTTCCCCAAACTGGATTGTACCTACTATGTAGTCCCTTTCCCTGATCATGTCCATGCCTTCCATTTCCTCAAATCTCCAGTGGTTCCTTACTTGCAGTGCAACACCTCCTCCCCCTCTACTCCTATCTTTCTTCAGGATCTGATATCCCTGTGGGAAGAGTGCGTCTGTTATTGCCTCAGTGAGTTTCGTTTCTGTGACTGCTATGATGTCTGGGGACTTCTCATCGATTCTTTCGTTCCACTCTTCATATTTATTCATTATTCCATCCGCATTCGTGTACCAAACAATCAACTTCGTTTCTAAAACTGTGATCCTGGGGGAATATTGGGGGGTTGTGGTGGGGGTGGGGTTTGTGCTGGGTGGGGTGGGGGCAGAGTGCCCATATGGGTATTGTGTGGGTATTAGAAGAGATAAGTAGGTTGTCAAAGACACTCCTTGTAAGGATGGTTACGATATATTTACAGTCTGTGAGAAGAGATCCCAGCCACGTCTGTTCAGCTTGTAGGTCTACTGCTTGTGAGAACGATGCCTCTGCGTGGCTATGCACACGCGCTGAGCCTCTGACGTCAGCGGGTATCGTGACATCACACGCAAAGGGACCAGCTGTATAAACTAAGATGAATGCTAATACACTACACAAGTGTATATATAATACTGACACGACAGCTCGGCCATGTTATGTATGATGTCTCGGCATACTAGACAACTCTATAGCTGAACAGACAGGTAGCACTGGGTGAATCTATACAATAGCAAACACATTATAACTTGGAACTAATCAAGATTAATCTTACTATCGCACTTCTTGAGTTAATGGTACTTAAGAGAATTATAAAAGGATCTAGATATAATGGATTATAAATGTATTACAATTACAATTTGCAAATTTGATCGATCAATCGATGTGTATTCATGCACTCTATGGCTTCTGAGGAAGAATAAATATTTACAGGGAAGAAGTTTTAACAGGAAAGATAAACTCGGCACACACGGGTTATACTGTTAAAACTCAGAACTCGGAGAGAACTTGAACACACAAAAATCTTACTAGATACTAGAAATCTGATAACAAAACACACAGTCAATAATGTCAGTTCTAGTCTGGATTTTCTAATTTTCTATATTTAGCTTACAACTTATGATCACTTTCCTACTGAAGGAATGAACAAACTCGGTTTTGATTAACTTATAATCACTTTCCTACTGAAGGAATGAACAGGCTCGGTGGAGTAGATGGATCTCTCCCCGGTTGAAATAGTTAGCTCAATAACACAAAGTATGAGCAAAGGAGAACGGCTCTCACTATCTCTTACTGCAGGTAATAATTACTCGACACACGACACTTTACTCTGCAAGGGATTACTGTCAACTGGAAAGATCACTATCTGGAACATGAGGGACAACAACTGGCACTCTAGTGAATACACTAGCAACAGAAACGTCTTTCTGCAATTGCTTTTGCATCAGCGAGAGATGCTATAACTCATTCAAGTAGTCTTTCTTCAACAAAGCGTCCCCTGGAGAGGAACTACTACTTGAACTAGCAACATTGCAAGGATAGACTCAGTACTCAAGGCGGTCCGGGATACCTCCGGCACCCTAGGCATCTGAACGCTATCTTGCATGCAAGATATTGCAGGGGCTGAATTCCAGACAGGAGTGACAATAATACTAGTGCCTTACCGCTCGGCAACGTTAACAATTAAAACACATACTTTCTACAAGATGTTGTTGTTGTTGTTGTAGGTACGCCGGTATGTCCGGCCCGGGTCTTCTCCAAATGTTGACCCGGCCTTGGCCCCCTGGGTAGAGGGTGTCGATCATCTTCTTCTTTCTTCATTCTTCTTTCTTGGGGCCCCCCGGTTGGGGAGCGACGTCTTCTTCTTTCTTCTTTCTTGGGGCCCCCCGGGTGGGGGGCGACTTCTTCTACTCTCTTGCTGTGGGGATTGTCTTCTGGCATCGCATCTTCATCAGCAGTCATCCTTTGGGCTTCGGACTCTTGTAGTCCCGGCAGGCGTGTCTTCACATGGTTGGTAGGAAAGTCATCAGGCTGTAGTTCTAACTACATCAAACATAGGCTCCTATTGGGCTTTTTTTTTTTTTTTTTTTTTTTTAAATAAGCGGAGGGAAGAAGAAGGATAGGGATAAGATGGAAGGAAGTGAGAGAGAGTATAGCGGTGGTGACTGGTCTTGATCATCTACGGGATTCATCAGGTGTTGTCTTCGCTGAGTTCTTCGTCGTCATCGTCATCGAGGTGGCGGGTGAGCGGCTAGGACTGGGAGCAGTGTCTCCAAGTCATGGGTAGCCAGGTAAACCAGCCGGGCTGCCTTGTCCTCGCGGGTCAGATCCGCAGGTGCCATCGGGAAGTGCCTGCGGCGGATGTCCATCGTCGCTGGGCAGTCGAGCATGTAGTGAACCAGAGGGTGTTGGACCATCTGGTCACAGTGGCGGCAAAGCTCTTCCCTCCTGCGTTCGATGAGGCGCTTTGCAGTAGGGTAGCCGAGGCGCAGGCGGTGGATACTAACTTGCAGCTCCTGGGAGTTTCCTCATGTTTGGTGGGGTTCCCTCCTCGTAGCCCTGTCGTACCAGTGTCGGCTCCGGGATGCTCCTGGTGCAGGTAGCGGGCGTCTGGCTGCCGAGGCTGCCCCCAGGTGCACCTGCCTGCGGCTAATGGCAATCGTGGTTGTAGGTTGAGCAGCAAGTGTGGCAGACTTAGACGCCCTATCTGCCGCATCATTCCCCGGAAGATCAATGTGGCTTGGAATCCAATTGATTGTCGCTTGACGGCCTTGCTCGGTGAGTGAGTGTAGGTCCCTCCTGATAGCGGTGAGGAGCCATATGTTGTCCCTGGGATCCCTATGCATGATGGCCTGTATCGCCGCCCTGGAGTCGACATGGATGACCGGAGGCTGTTGGTGTCCTTGGAGTGCGTGTTGAGTGGCCTTCAGGATGGCGTAGAGTTCTGCCTGGAGGATGCTGCAGTGGTCTGGGAGGCGCCAGCCGGTCGTTAGGGAGGGGTAATGCATCCCAGCACCCGTGCGGCCAGCCTCGGGATCTCTTGAACCATCAGTGTAGTACACTGCACACCCGGGGTGCTCCGCTGCAGCGATGCTTGCGGCAGCCCACCGCTGCAGCACGCGCTGTGGGCAGTGCCGCTTGCTGGCTGGGAGGGCTGCAAGATGGGTTACGACAGGGTCTGGTGCCCATGGTGGTGGCACTGTGTACCCATCGACTGGCCGGTCGCACCCCTTGTCCTCTAGGAGCGGCATGGGCAGGAGCTCCTTTGTCACGTCTGCAGCCGACCACAGCCACAGTCGGACACGGCCTCCCGCGAAGGTGCCCAGCTGACAGTCAAGGAGGTCTCTCAGCAGTCGCTCACCGCCCGGCAGCTGGACATATTTGGCCACCCTCCTGGCGGCAGCAAGGGCAATCCTGTCACTTAAAGGCTGTAGTTGGGCCTCTTTGTTCAGAGACACTGTGTTGGTCCATCCCGGGGCCCCCAGTATGACCCTAGCCGCAGCATTTTGCACGACGCTGAGGCGCTTCAGGCAAGACGGGTGTGCATGGGCCAGGGTGATAGCCCGTAGTCGACGAGAGGCGCACTGCCTGCACGTAGAACATCCGGAGGATATCGTGGCTGGCGCCGGCCCTAGGGTTCGTCAGGGCACGCATGGCCGTGACCCGCTGCATGGCTCGTTCTCTGACATACTCTGCCTCTTTGCGGAAGGAGAGTCGGCTGTCAATGTATATACCCAGGTATTGGTAACTGTGGACCCAGTCCAGGTTGATGTCTGAGATCCTCAGCCTAGCATCAGGCACCCTGGCACGAAAGACCATGGCCTTGGACTTGTCTGCCGAGATCTTGAGGCCGAGGCGCCGGCAGGTGGTGGCGAGCAGGTTGAGATCGCGTTGGGCTTTGCGCAATAGTCCGGGCTTCCCGATGACAATAAGTGCCAGGTCATCGGCGTAGCTGAGCAGCCGGGTGCCTGCAGAAAACGTCAGCTGCACCAGCTCATGCATCAGCACGTTGAAGAGAGCAGGGCTGAGGACTCCTCCCTGCGGGGTGCCATTCTCCAAGGCCCTGGGGGCGGAAGCCTGCCCCTGGAAGCGCACCCGCGCCCGCCGGTCCTGCAGGTATGAGGAGATCCAGTCAAGCAGCTTGCCCCTCACTCCCCTGCGCACCAGCAGGTCGAGGATGGCCGGCGCACTGGCCAGCTCGAAGGCCTTCTCAAGATCGAGGAAGACGACAATCTTCGGTCTCTTGTCCGATCTGATGCTGACTTCAAGCAAATGAACGAGAATTCAAATGAAGCAAAATTAACACAAGTATACAGCACAATATAGCTTAACTGGTAGAAATTATTAACTATTCTGCATAAGTAACAAAGAATAATTGTACAAAAACACTAAAGAAAAGATAACTCACTGAAAATTGACTTGGCAAGAAAATTCAACACTAAAATAAAAATAATCTAGCTTTAACTTGAACTGCAAAATGAGTTTTCTTTTCTTTTAAATATCAACAAAAATTGCAACACAGTAAAAACAAATTAAATGCACAACTAATTAAAAAAATTCAATAATGGTTATGGCAAGAGCAACAATCTGATAAAACAATTCAATAGAATTATTCACTGGCAATAAATTAAAGTAACTTTACTGCTTGAATCACTTAGAAAGTTCACTGGAATATTACTTATTGCTCTAGGAAATGACAAGTTACTAGAGCAATTAAACACAACAAAATTGATAAAAACAAGGTGAATACTGGGGAATTTAATTTACACAAAATCAATTTCAGGAATGATTGATTGATAAAATCACACTGGGGTAAATTATTTGCACACAGCACAAAGATATTAGAAATAAAATAGTTTGAACACTCTTACTCTTAATTGCAAGCAAAGCAAGGTAACTCAATGAAACAGTTACTGAAACAATTTACTAAGAACACTGATTTTAAACAAACTTAAGAGTGAATTTGTTCAACAACACATGAAAACAAATGAAAATTAATGACAAGAAAATGGTTTTAACACTTACATGAGCTGGAAGATACTAACATCAAAGGCACATGATTGATAACTTACTGTATACAGAAAGTCATGCTCTTGTTGACTATATATAAATACTTATTGGAGCAAAATAATATCTTCAGTAAATTATGTCACTAGTCTGCAAAAGTAATTCACATTAGCACTATACAAAAAAAAGAACAAGTACACAAAACAATATTGGGTGCAATGGGAAGAATTACACTGACTGCAATACATAAGAATTGGCAGGGAATATTACTGGTAAAAGGTTAAAAATTGCTTGGAGGAGAAAACAATATGTAGTTACTGGGGCAAGCAAAATTAATTAATTACACAATTAACATTAACAAATAAGGATAAATGAATAAAACAAAATTATAACTCTGGGATAGAACACTTGGTGAAACACAACAATTAACAAGAAAAAAAATAAGCAACACATGGACAATGCTGGGGGAGAAAAATTATAAAATCTTTTTAAAATTACTACTTGGTAGAATATTGGAACAGTAGATAACTTTAACAAAACTGTACTTACTGCAAACTTGGTAACACAACGAAACTCATGCTTTATAATTTGTTCATGAGTGCAACCATGTACAGACGTAAGTAAATTTACTTACATGATTCATTACCTTGTAACTAGTGAATTAATTACCATTGTACCTTGTTCAGCTATCAAAACTTTGGGGCCCAGTCTCTGGACCCTATTTAAAAGTTTGATAATCTAAGTATTTTAGCTAAAAAATGAGTTTTGTCAGAAAAGATCTCAAACCGCTCTAAAACGCTCTAAAATACCATTTTAGCACATTTTTCTGAGATTTTTAAGTATCGTATTTCCTCATCAGCATATGTTAGCTAGCACCACCCAAGCTGACGCCATCTTCACTCCCCTCATCTATCTCCCCTCCATAATTCTTCCTCTCTCTCTTTCTCTTCCTCCTTAGTTCTAGAGACCCTCCTGGCTCTCACCATCTCTCTCTCTCTACAACTCTCACCATCTCTCTCTCTCTACAACTCTCACCATCTCTCTCTCTCTACAACTCTCACCATCTCTCTCTCTCTACAACTCTCACCATCTCTCTCTCTCTCTACAACTCTCACCATCTCTCTCTCTCTACAACTCTCACCATCTCTCTCTCTCTACAACTCTCACCATCTCTCTCTCTCTACAACTCTCACCATCTCTCTTATACCTCTGTAATCTGCAAATACCTTTGTAACTTGTCATGATTGTGACCATCTGAGTTCATTACCTTTGTAACTTGCTCAGCTATCAAACTTTGAGGTCCAGTCCCTGGACCCATTATGTACCTCTGTAATCTTTTGACTACCGCCCACAGGATGGGTATGGGGTGCATAATAAAGATATCAAACAACTAACGAAACTCACAGAAATTATAACGCAATAATTAACAAGAGACAATACTAGTGAAATAAAAAAATAATGCAAGTAATTAATTTAGCACAGAACACTTCCTAGGATAACTCAAATTTTCTTTAACTGGTAAAATTGTCTCAACACATGGAATTGTCTATAGATTATCTGAAAAATAAAAACAACAACACAATAATTGTCTCTAGGCTGCAAAACGTTAACTGAAGCGTGGTGTAGGGTGGTGATGATGGTGGTGGAGGATGTTTACGTCTGGTCCACTCGTTGATATCTTGAAGTAATGTGCATAAACCGATGAACTACGAACCATAGGCTTTATAAAGTTGGCACAAACAGTTCAGAAGAAACACACTCAGGACGCTCGATCCGGTTCGTAGCCAATAAACTGCTTGCAGGACCCAGTTAAGGGTGAAATTATCCACACTAATGTTTTGTGTGGGGGTGGACAGGCGGCTCACGTGGTCTTGATAGCGTGGGTGGTGGAGGGGTAGGGGGGCTTGGTAGAGTGGGCCTACACCGCTTCCTGTGTGCCTGTAGCTTACGCCATTTATAAAAACACACGTGAATTTAACCCAGGGTGGCTTGAATAACCAAGGATACCACAGGGATGGTATTATCACTCAGAACAGTGATACACTGGAGTACAAGGGCGGTATAAATGCGTGAACTCACGTGGCTTACTTCTCAGACAGCAGAGTGGCTTGCTGGCTTTGTAGAATTTTTTCCACACAGATTGACTGGCTTGGAATCTTGTAACAAATTAGCACAGCAAGGAAGAAGCTGGCTTAAGCCTAGGCTGACATAACTGGTGGTGGCTTGATATGGTACTCTCCCCTCACAAACTGGCTTACTCGTTCAGAATTTGCAAAACCCGGGTCATCTCCTCGTAGGTTTTAACAAATTAACAGATGAGGCACTTAGCTGACCAGGAGATACTGTAGGTATTGTAGACTCTGCTTGGATGTAGATAGCTGGTAACGTGGTCGTCTCTGGAGGCACAAGGCTGTTTGCTTGCTTGTCGGCGTCTATCTCTCTATAACAGCGTAATCGATAGGAATTACGGCCCTCCGCTGGCACCAGTTATTGTGTGGGTATTGGGAGAGATAAGTAGGTTGTCAAAGACACTCCTTGTAAGGATGGTTACGATATATTTACAGTCTGTGAGGAGAGATCCCAGCCACGTTTGTTCAGCTTGTAGGTCTACTGCTTGTGAGAACGTTGCCTCTGCGTGGCTATGCACATGCGCTGAGCCTCTGACGTCAGCGGGTATCGTGACGTCACACACAAAGGGACCAGCTGTATAAACTAAGATGAATGCTAATACACTACACAAGTGTATATATAATACTGACACAACATGGGGTTGCTGTAGTGGTGGGGGTTGTATTAGGAGTGGGGTTAGTGATGGGGGGTTGAAGACAGGAGGAATGATGTGTGGGTGTGGGTTTAAATTGTACAGTTGCCTTGGAGTTTGTTGTTGGGGTCCTTCTGTGTGTGTTTCTGGGGGGGGGGTTGTCTGCCCTTCTACTTGGGTCTGGGTTCTTCCACTCTTCTTTGTCACTTCCTCTCGTTCCTCCTTTCGTCTTTGTATCCCTCTTTCAGTGCCATCCTTTCCTCTAGTGTTCTGTCCCGATCGAGGTACACACTCTGGTACCCCTGACTCTCTCTCAGTCGTGCTTTCTTCTGTAGGATCATGGTTCGAGCTGATTCTGCCTTGAAAATTTATTTGAGAGGTCGTTTTCTTTCCCTTGTATACCACCCAATTCTCCAAAAATTTATCACCTGGGTCATGTCACCTTCACCTATTTCTGTCATGATGCCTTCAATCTTTTTTTTCTCCTCTTGTTTTCTTTTATCATGGGTATCCCCTTCAACTTCCTGGAGCCCGTAGACAAAGACTGACCTCTCCCTTTCGTCCTCACACTGTGACTCCCTGTGCATCCTCAGAGATGCATTGGGGTGTCCCTTCCTTCAGTCCCTTCCATGGCTGTAGCCCCTGTGCTCCTTAGACTGTCCCTTCCTTCAGTCCCTTCCGTGGCTATAGCCCCTATGCTCTTTGGTCTGTCCTTCCTGATCATTTGTCCCGGACCAGTGCAGTTGATTGTTGGAGACTCTGCATTTAGCATGTCTACTGCATTGTCTACAGACCTCTCATTTGTTGTTAATGTTAATGTGCTATTCGTCTTGTTCCGGGCCCCACGTGGGTCTGATATGGCCTTTGCATACAGGATAACGTTTTTGTCACCACAGTCCCCTTATCTTTGCCTGATGCACAAATTCCTGAGAACATGTCTGAAAAGTCCTTTTTCTCTTTAAGCTGTTTCAGGTTTTGCAGTTTCTCTTCTAAGCACTGTATCTTAGCTTCTGCTGTTTTGGCTTGGATCTCCCACTTCCTACTCTCAGCAGCTATCTTCTCCTCCATTTTCATGCTAAGCTCTAATAGCTTCCTTCCCCACTCCTCCTCCCTTTTAGTGAGCTCAGCCTCCCATGCTACCCTCCCAGTTTCATCGATCAGACCCCTTGTTGTCATCCTTCTTCTTGTGTAGCCCATTGTACCACAGAGCGAAACTTATGTATGGAGAGAGTGGCAGAAGGAGAGAGAGAGAGGAGAGAACTTTATAGATGAGGAGGGTGTTACAAAATGACACGATATCTATTAGTAATAGACATCTCCAGTGAACACTAGAAAGGATAGCCCTTCTAGCATCCAGCCTGTTACTGGGCTTTTGCAACAAAGTCAGTATCCTGGTCCAGTTATCCGACATATTATCAATATCATTATTGGATCCAAACTGAGAGGATACTGACCAAAGAAATATATTTAAAATGTTTATTATCAAAATTAGAATGTCTAGGGTATCTAAGTAAATCAAATTAAATATAAATATATTGAAGATGTAAATTAGGAAGTTAGTTCCTACACTGCTCTCATAAACAATATGATTGTGCTGAAGGCACATATATCTGGTTCTTATGTACCATCTGGTACAATGTCAGCAAATATACAATACTAATAATTACAAGTAAGTGTATGAATGTGTGTATGTGTGCTCCAGGTAACTCATTATGCCTCTTAAAGACTCGACTCAACCAGTGACCGACTGAACGTCTTCTCATAAGCTAGCTTCTCTAACAAACTGACAACCAGAACAGCTTGATTGAACAATAAAATGACCAATTCGCAGAACAGCAATATAACAGGCAACAACAACACAGCATCAGGAACAAGGAGATAGAAAATCGACTCTAACTGGGGACCATCAGCAGATCCTCTATAATAGTCACAAAACTCCCTTATTACTGAATCTAGGTTCAGCATAACCAAAATCCCAGACTGAGACGATGCACAGATGCCTTAACGAATTAGGTCAGGAGCTATAGCTAGAGACCTGAGTATCTCAAGTGTCAATGTGACACACAACCCAGTAAAACGTCGAAAATCGCTAGATCTAGGCTGTTCTCTGTGAACAGAGTTACACAGAGTCCAGAGAAGTATGTTTCGTCTCACCACCGAATACATACTCTACCAAACAGAGTCTAAATGACGAGAAAACAAGCAGAGACAAGAGCGAGGTCTTGTCTCCTCGAGAGTCAGCAGGGAAGAGAGGACAATGAAGGAGCAGCAGTCTCTAACTCAGGTGTGTATACGTGTGTGTGGGTGTATGTGTGTTTGTGTGTATGTGTGTGTGAGACCCAACAATTAATATTTGCACCAATAACTCATTACAGTTGTGATCGGGTGTAGACTAGTAAATTGCTCATTGCTTTATAATTTGTTTATGATTGCAACCATGTATAAAAGTAAGTAAGTAAATTTACTTACATGATTCATTACATTTGAAACTTGTGAGTTCAATACCGCCCACAGGATGGGTATGGGGTGCATAATAAAGATATCAAACAACTAACGAAACTCACAGAAATTATAACGCAATAATTAACAAGAGACAATACTAGTGAAATAAAAAAATAATGCAAGTAATTAATTTAGCACAGAACACTTCCTAGGATAACTCAAATTTTCTTTAACTGGTAAAATTGTCTCAACACATGGAATTGTCTATAGATTATCTGAAAAATAAAAACAACAACACAATAATTGTCTCTAGGCTGCAAAACGTTAACTGAAGCGTGGTGTAGGGTGGTGATGATGGTGGTGGAGGATGTTTACGTCTGGTCCACTCGTTGATATCTTGAAGTAATGTGCATAAACCGATGAACTACGAACCATAGGCTTTATAAAGTTGGCACAAACAGTTCAGAAGAAACACACTCAGGACGCTCGATCCGGTTCGTAGCCAATAAACTGCTTGCAGGACCCAGTTAAGGGTGAAATTATCCACACTAATGTTTTGTGTGGGGTGGACAGGCGGCTCACGTGGTCTTGATAGCGTGGGTGGTGGAGGGGTAGGGGGGCTTGGTAGAGTGGGCCTACACCGCTTCCTGTGTGCCTGTAGCTTACGCCATTTATAAAAACACACGTGAATTTAACCCAGGGTGGCTTGAATAACCCAGGATACCACAGGGATGGTATTATCACTCAGAACAGTGATACACTGGAGTACAAGGGCGGTATAAATGCGTGAACTCACGTGGCTTACTTCTCAGACAGCAGAGTGGCTTGCTGGCTTTGTAGAATTTTTTCCACACAGATTGACTGGCTTGGAATCTTGTAACAAATTAGCACAGCAAGGAAGAAGCTGGCTTAAGCCTAGGCTGACATAACTGGTGGTGGCTTGATATGGTACTCTCCCCTCACAAACTGGCTTACTCGTTCAGAATTTGCAAAACCCGGGTCATCCCCTCGTAGGTTTTAACAAATTAACAGATGAGGCACTTAGCTGACCAGGAGATACTGTAGGTATTGTAGACTCTGCTTGGATGTAGATAGCTGGTAACGTGGTCGTCTCTGGAGGCACAAGGCTGTTTGCTTGCTTGTCGGCGTCTATCTTCTATAACAGCGTAATCGATAGGAATTACGGCCCTCCGCTGGCACCAGTTATTGTGTGGGTATTGGGAGAGATAAGTAGGTTGTCAAAGACACTCCTTGTAAGGATGGTTACGATATATTTACAGTCTGTGAGGAGAGATCCCAGCCACGTTTGTTCAGCTTGTAGGTCTACTGCTTGTGAGAACGTTGCCTCTGCGTGGCTATGCACAAGCGCTGAGCCTCTGACGTCAGCGGGTATCGTGACGTCACACACAAAGGGACCAGCTGTATAAACTAAGATGAATGCTAATACACTACACAAGTGTATATATAATACTGACACAACATGGGGTTGCTGTAGTGGTGGGGGTTGTATTAGGAGTGGGGTTAGTGATGGGGGGTTGAAGACAGGAGGAATGATGTGTGGGTGTGGGTTTAAATTGTACAGTTGCCTTGGAGTTTGTTGTTGGGGTCCTTCTGTGTGTGTTTCTGGGGGGGGGGTTGTCTGCCCTTCTACTTGGGTCTGGGTTCTTCCACTCTTCTTTGTCACTTCCTCTCGTTCCTCCTTTCGTCTTTGTATCCTCTCTTTCAGTGCCATCCTTTCCTCTAGTGTTCTGTCCCGATCGAGGTACACACTCTGGTACCCCTGACTCTCTCTCAGTCGTGCTTTCTTCTGTAGGATCATGGTTCGAGCTGATTCTGCCTTGAAAATTTATTTGAGAGGTCGTTTTCTTTCCCTTGTATACCACCCAATTCTCCAAAAATTTATCACCTGGGTCATGTCACCTTCACCTATTTCTGTCATGATGCCTTCAATCTTTTTTTTCTCCTCTTGTTTTCTTTTATCATGGGTATCCCCTTCAACTTCCTGGAGCCCGTAGACAAAGACTGACCTCTCCCTTTCGTCCTCACACTGTGACTCCCTGTGCATCCTCAGAGATGCATTGGGGTGTCCCTTCCTTCAGTCCCTTCCATGGCTGTAGCCCCTGTGCTCCTTAGACTGTCCCTTCCTTCAGTCCCTTCCGTGGCTATAGCCCCTATGCTCTTTGGTCTGTCCTTCCTGATCATTTGTCCCGGACCAGTGCAGTTGATTGTTGGAGACTCTGCATTTAGCATGTCTACTGCATTGTCTACAGACCTCTCATTTGTTGTTAATGTTAATGTGCTATTCGTCTTGTTCCGGGCCCCACGTGGGTCTGATATGGCCTTTGCATACAGGATAACGTTTTTGTCACCAAAGTCCCCTTATCTTTGCCTGATGCACAAATTCCTGAGAACATGTCTGAAAAGTCCTTTTTCTCTTTAAGCTGTTTCAGGTTTTGCAGTTTCTCTTCTAAGCACTGTATCTTAGCTTCTGCTGTTTTGGCTTGGATCTCCACTTCCTACCTCAGCAGCTATCTTCTCCTCCATTTTCATGCTAAGCTCTAATAGCTTCCTTCCCCACTCCTCCTCCCTTTTAGTGAGCTCAGCCTCCCATGCTACCCTCCCAGTTTCATCGATCAGACCCCTTGTTGTCATCCTTCTTCTTGTGTAGCCCATTGTACCACAGAGCGAAACTTATGTATGGAGAGAGTGGCAGAAGGAGAGAGAGAGAGGAGAGAACTTTATAGATGAGGAGGGTGTTACAAAATGACACGATATCTATTAGTAATAGACATCTCCAGTGAACACTTGAAAGGACAGCCCTTCTAGCATCCAGCCTGTTACTGGGCTTTTGCAACAAAGTCAGTATCCTGGTCCAGTTATCCGACATATTATCAATATCATTATTGGATCCAAACTGAGAGGATACTGACCAAAGAAATATATTTAAAATGTTTATTATCAAAATTAGAATGTCTAGGGTATCTAAGTAAATCAAATTAAATATAAATATATTGAAGATGTAAATTAGGAAGTTAGTTCCTACACTGCTCTCATAAACAATATGATTGTGCTGAAGGCACATATATCTGGTTCTTATGTACCATCTGGTACAATGTCAGCAAATATACAATACTAATAATTACAAGTAAGTGTATGAATGTGTGTATGTGTGCTCCAGGTAACTCATTATGCCTCTTAAAGACTCGACTCAACCAGTGACCGACTGAACGTCTTCTCATAAGCTAGCTTCTCTAACAAACTGACAACCAGAACAGCTTGATTGAACAATAAAATGACCAATTCGCAGAACAGCAATATAACAGGCAACAACAACACAGCATCAGGAACAAGGAGATAGAAAATCGACTCTAACTGGGGACCATCAGCAGATCCTCTATAATAGTCACAAAACCCCCTTATTACTGAATCTAGGTTCAGCATAACCAAAATCCCAGACTGAGACGATGCACAGATGCCTTAACGAATTAGGTCAGGAGCTATAGCTAGAGACCTGAGTATCTCAAGTGTCAATGTGACACACAACCCAGTAAAACGTCGAAAATCGCTAGATCTAGGCTGTTCTCTGTGAACAGAGTTACACAGAGTCCAGAGAAGTATGTTTCGTCTCACCACCGAATACATACTCTACCAAACAGAGTCTAAATGACGAGAAAACAAGCAGAGACAAGAGCGAGGTCTTGTCTCCTCGAGAGTCAGCAGGGAAGAGAGGACAATGAAGGAGCAGCAGTCTCTAACTCAGGTGTGTATACGTGTGTGTGGGTGTATGTGTGTTTGTGTGTATGTGTGTGTGAGACCCAACAATTAATATTTGCACCAATAACTCATTACAGTTGTGATCGGGTGTAGACTAGTAAATTGCTCATTGCTTTATAATTTGTTTATGATTGCAACCATGTATAAAAGTAAGTAAGTAAATTTACTTACATGATTCATTACATTTGAAACTTGTGAGTTCAATACCTTTGTACCTTG
This sequence comes from Cherax destructor, assembly GCA_009830355.1. Classification (NCBI taxonomy): domain Eukaryota; kingdom Metazoa; phylum Arthropoda; class Malacostraca; order Decapoda; family Parastacidae; genus Cherax; species Cherax destructor. Next base: position 8,613 of record WNWK01026782.1, on the reverse strand, counting down.
TTCAGCTATCAAAACTTTGAGGCCCAGTTTCTGGACCCATTATATACCTCTATAATCTGTAAACACCTTTGTAACTTGTCATGATTGTGACCAAATCTACCTGATGTCATTACCTTTGTAACTTTCTCAGCTATCAAAACTATGGGGCCCAGTCCCTGGACCCATTATGTACCTCTGTAATCTTTTGACTACCGCCCACAGGATGGGTATGGGGTGCATAATAAAGATATTTAACTAACTAAACACGCCACCGACTGACTGCCAAGCAAGAAGCCAGCAGTATAACAAGCGAAGTGTCATAAATTAGACACATATGCAACACTTGGGTATCTTTATTGAGGATAAAGATACCTCAATAAAGATACCCAAGTGTTGCATGTGTCTAATTTATAACTTGTCGGTTCTCTGAACCATTCATCTACAAGCGAAGTGTCGTAAGCGGTAGTTTGCCAACTCCAGGGCAGCTACAACACACTTGAGCGCAATATGTAATGTTACATCCTACCTAATAAAATAGCTAAGTCAAATAATAATATAAAGCAAGATATTAACGATTTAGCTATTATCGAAAATATTAGCAATATAAAATTACAAGAAATGAAAATATGTATAAAATATATCATATAAACATGTATATACATTGTGGCCTATTCTGGGGTCGCAATAGAGTGAGAGAGTGGGAGGGGGAGTGAGGGAGTGGAAGAGATAGGGATAGAGGAGAGAGAGAGGGCGAGAGAGATAGAGGAGAGAACTTTATATAATGGGAGTGGGAGAGTGGGAAGGTGTGTGAGGGAGTGGAAGAGATAGGGATAGAGAGAGGGAGGAAGAGGAGGGAGGGATGGGGGAGGGGTATAAGGGGGAGGGATGGGGTTACAAGAGGAGAGGGAGGGAAGTATGGGGAACAGTAATGGGGGAGGGAAGGGGTGAGAAGAGAGGGGGAGGAAGAATAAGAGAAGAGGAAGAGGAGCAGGATGAAGAAGGGAAGAGAGAAAGAGAGTGAGAAGAGAGATAGAGGGCGAGAGAGAGAGAAGAGTTAGTGTGTGTGTGTGTTAGTTAGTTACCATTTTGTCCTAGGCACATGTCAATTAGACACTAGGCCTGTTGTATATATGTGTGTATGTATGTGTATGTAAGGAAACACTTCGAAATGTTTCTGCCCCACCGGGAATTGAACCCGGCCCCTCCGTGCGTGAAGCAAGAGCTTTACCCACTAGGCCACCGGGGGCTGTATGTGTGTGTGTGTGTGTTAGTGTGTGTGTATGTGTGTGTTAGTGTGTTAGTGTGTGTGTTAGTGTTAATGTGTGTGTGTGTGTGTTAGTGTGTGTGTGTGTGTGTGTTAGTGTGTACTCACCTAATTGTACTCACCTAATTGTGGTTGCAGGGGTCGATACTCAGCTCCTGGCCCCGCCTCTTCGCTGTCCGCTACTGGGTCTCTGCTCTCCCTGCTCCATGAGCTTTATCATACCTTGTCTTAAAACTATGTATGGTTCCTGCCTCCACTATATCTTTCTCTAGACTATTCCTCTTCCTGACTACTCTATGGCTGAAGAAATGCTTCCTAACATCCCTTTGACTCATCTGAGTCTTCAGCTTCCAGTTGTGTCCCCTTGTTTCTGTGTTCCCTCTCTGGAACATGTTGTCACTGTCTACCTTGTCGATACCCAGCAGTATTTTGTATGTCGTTATCATGTCTCCTCTGACTTTTCTTTCCTCCAGTGTTGTTAGTCCTATTTCCCTCAACCTTTCTTCATAAGACAGACCCCTGAGTTGTGTAACTAACCTTGTCGCAAACCTTTGCACTTTCTCTAGTTTCTTTACGTGCTTGACCAGGTGTGGGTTCCAGACTGGTGCTGCATATTCTAGTATGGGCCTAACGTACACGGTGTACAGTGTTTTGAACGATTCCTTGTTAAGGTAACGGAACGCTAGTCTTAGGTTTGCCAGTCGCCCATATGCTGCCGCAGTTATCTGGTTGATGTGTGCCTCCGGAGACGTGCTTGGCGTTATACTCACCCCAAGGTCTTTCTCCTTTGACGAGGTTTGTAGCCTTTGTCCGCCTAGCCTGAACTCTGTCAGCGGTCTTCTTTGCCCTTCTCCGATCTTCATGACTTTGCATTTGGTGGGATTGAATTCGAGAAGCCAGTTGCTAGACCAGATGTCAAGCTTGTCCAGGTCTGTTTGAAGTCTTGCTTGGTCCTCTTCCGATGTGATTCTCCTCATTTATTTCACATCATCTGCGAACAGAGACACTTCTGAGTCTATCCCGTCCATCATGTCATTTACATATACCAAGAATAGCACTGGTCCTAGGACTGACCCCTGCGGGACCCCGCTCGTCACAGGCGCCCACTGTGATACCTCATCACGAAAACCATGACAATCTGTTGCCTCCTTGTCAGGTATTCTCTGATCCATTGCAGTGCCCTTCCTGTTATTCGCGCCTGATCCTCCAGCTTCTGCACTAATCTCATATGAGGAACTGTGTCGAAGGCCTTCCTGCAGTCCAAGAAAATGCAATCAACCCACCCCTCTCTCTCGCGTCTTACCTCTGTTACTTTGTCATAGAACTCCAGAAGGTTTGTTACACAGGATTTGCCTTCCATGAATCCGTGCTGGTTGTCATTTATAATCCTGTGCCGTTCCAGGTGCTCCACCACTCTCCTCCTGATGATTTTCTCCATGACTTTGCACACTATACACGTAAGTGACATTAGTCTATAGTTTAGTGCCTCTTTTCTGTCTCCTTTCTTAAAAATGGGAACTACATTTGCCTTCTTCCATACCTCAGGTAGCTGCCCAGTTTCAAGGGATGTGTTGGTTAGTGGCACACACAACATCTCTGCTCCCTCTCTAAGGACCCACGGTGAGATGTTGTCTGGTTCTATTGCCTTTGAAGTATCAAGGTCCCTGAGCAACTTCTTCACCTCCTCCTCAGTTGTGTGTATGTCATCCAACACTTGGTATATTCTTTGTTGGTTTCCTGCTCTGTCCTGTCTACCCAGGTTCCTTCCTGCCTCCGTTGTGAATACCTCCTTAAACCTCCTGTTGAGCTCCTCACATACCTCTTGGTCGTTTCTTGTGAGTTCCCCACCTTCTTTCCTCAGCCTGATCACCTGGTCTTTGACTGTTGTCTTCCTCCTAATGTGACTATACAGCAGTTTCGGGTCAGACTTGACTTTCGATGCTATGTCATTTTCATACTGTCGCTGGGCCTCCCTCCTTATCTGTGCATACTCGTTTCTAGCTCTTCGACTAATCTCTTTATTTTCTTGGGTCCTTCGCCTTCTGTACTTTTTTCCATGCTCTATCACACAGAGTCTTTGCCTCCCTGCACTTTTGGGTAAACCAGGGGCTCGTTCTGGACTTCCCATATATTCTGTTTCCCTTGGGCACAAACTTTTCCTCTGCTTCCTTGCATTTTGTTGTTACGTATTCCATCATTTCATTTACTGACTTTCCTTCCATATCTCTGTCCCACTGAACCTCCTGCAGGAAGTTCCTCATACCCGTGTAGTCCCCTCTTTTAAAGTTTGGCTTGTCCCTTTCAACTGCTGTTTCCCTCTCCACTTGTAACTCTACTACTACTCAAAGCTCAGAACCATATGGTCACTGGCTCCCAGGGGCCTCTCATGTTAGTTACCATTTTGTCCAAGGCACATGTCGATTTGACACTTGGCCTGTTGTATGTATGTGTGTGTGTGTGTGTGTAAGGAAACACTTGTGTGTGGTGGTGTGTGTGGTGGTGTGTGTGGTGGTGTGTGTGGTGGTGTGTGTGGTGGTGTGTGTGGTGGTGTGTGTGGTGGTGTGTGGTGGTGGTGTGTGGTGGTGGTGTCTGTGGTGGTGTGTGTGGTAATGTGTGTGATGGTGTGTGTGGTGGTGTGTACTCACCTAATTGTGGTTGCAGGGGTCGAGACTCAGCTCCTGGCCCGTGTGGTGGTGTGTGTGGTGGTGTGTGTGGTGGTGTGTGTGGTGGTGGTGTGTGTGGTGGTGTGTGTGGTGGTGTGTGTGGTGGTGTGTGTGGTGGTGTGTGGGGTGGGGTGTGTGGTGGTGTGTGTGGTGGTGTGTGGAGTGGTGTGTGGTGGTGTGTGTGGTGGTGTGTGTGGTGGTGTGTGGTGGTGTGTGTGGTGGTGTGTGTGGTGGTGTGTGGGGTGGTGTGTGTGGGGTGGTGTGTGTGGGGTGGTGTGTGTGGGGTTGTGTGTGTGGGGTGGGGTGTGGGGTGGTGTGAGTGGTGGTGTGTGTGATGGTGTGTGGGGTGGTGTTTACCTGGAGTTTACCTGGAGAGAGTTCCAGGGGTCAACGCTCCTACGGCCCGGTCTGTGACCAGGCCTCATGTTGGAACAGAGTCTGCTCAACCAGGATGTTACTGCTGGCCGCATGCAGTCCAACGTACGAACCACAGCCTGGCTGGTCAGGCACCGACTTTAGGTGCCTGTCCAGTGCCTGCTTGAAGACAGCCAGGGGTCTATTGGTAATCCCCCTTATGTATGCTGGGAGGCAGTAAAACAGTCTTGGGCCCCTGACACTTATTGTGTTGTCTCTCAACGTGCTAGTGGCACCACTGCTTTTCATTGGGGGTATGTTACATCGTCTGCCGAGTCTTTTGCTTTCATAGGGAGTGACACTCGTGTGCCAATTTCGTACTAATCCCTCTAGGATTTTCCAAGTGTATATAATAATGTATCTCTCCCACCTGCGTTCTAGGGAGTACAGGTTTAGGAACTTCAAGCATTCCCAGTAATTGAGGTGGTTTATTGCAGTTATGCATGCCGTGAAGGTTCTCTGTACATTTTCTAGTTCAGCAATTTCACCTGCCTTGAAAGGTGCAGTTAGTGTGCAGCAATATTCCAGCCTAGATAGAACAAGCGAACCTGAAAAGTGTCAACATGGGCTTGGCATCCCTGGTTTTGAAAGTTCTCATTATTTATCCTGTCATTTTTCTGGCAGATGCGATTGCTACAGTGTTATGATCCTTGAAGGTGAGATCCTCTGTCATGATCACTCCCAGGTCTTTGACATTAGTTTTTCGCTCTATTGTGTGGTTGGAATTTGTTTTATACTCCGATGAGATTTTAATTTCCTCACGTTTTCCATATCGGAGTAATTGAAATTTCTCATCATTAAACTTCATATTGTTTTCTGCAGCCCATTTAAAGATTTGGTTGATGTCTGCTTGGAGTCTTGCAGTGTCTTCAATGGTGGACACTGTCATGCAGATTCGGGTGTCATCTGCAAAGGAAGACACGGCACTGTGGCTGATATCCCTGTCAATGTCCGATATGAGGATGAGGAACAGGATGGGAGCGAGTACTGTGCCTTGTGGAACAGAGCTTTTCACCGTAGCCGCCTCAGACTTTACTCTGTTGACTACTATTCTTGGTGTTCTACTTGTTAGGAAATTATAGATCCATCTACCAACTTTTCCTGTTATTCCTTTATCACGCATTTTGTGTGCTATCACACCATGGTCACACTTATCAAAGGCTTTTGCAAAGTCTGCGTATATAACATCTGCATTCTGTTTGTCTTCTAGAGCATCCAGGACCTTGTCGTAGTGGTCCAGTAGTTGGGACAGACAGGAGCGACCTGCTCTAAACCCATGCTGCCCTGGGTTGTGCAATTGATGGTTATCTAGATGAGTGGCGATCTTGCTTCTTAGAACCCTTTCAAAGATTTTTATGATATAGGACGTTAGCGCTATTGGTCTGTAGTTCTTTGCTATTGCTTTACTGCCGCCTTTGTGGAGTGGGGCTATGTCTGTTGTTTTTAGTAACTGCAGGACGACCCCAGTGTCCATGCTCCCTCTCCATAGGATGTTAAAAGCACGTGATAGGGGCTTCTTGCAGTTCTTGATGAACACTGAGTTCCATGAGTCAGGGCCTGGAGCTGAGCGCATGGGCATGTCATTTATCGCCTTTTCGAAGTCATGTGGCGTCAGGGTAATGTCAGATAGGCTTGCGTCTTCCAGGTTCTGTGGCACTCTCATAAAAAAATCATTTAGGTCTTCAACTTTCAGTCTGGTTAGCGGCTCACTAAAAACTGAGTCACACTGGGACTTTAGTAACTCAGTCATTTCCTTGCTGTCATCTGTGTAGGACCTATCTCGTTTTAGTAGGGGCCCAATACTGGATGTTGTTCTCAACTTTGTTTTGGCATGAGAAAATAAATACTTTGGGTTTCTTTCAATTTCCTTTATGGCTTTTAGTTCTTCCCGCGTTTCTTGATTCCTGTAAGATTCCTTTAGTTTTAATTCGATGTTTGCTATTTCTCTGACCAGTGCCTCCCTACGTATTTCAGATATATTGGCCTCTTGTAGCCGCTCTGTTATTCTTTGCCTTCGCCTGTATAGGGAGCGCCTCTCTCTTTCTAATTTACATCTTCTCGTTTTCCTTAAGGGAATTTGCCTTGAGCAAACCTCAAGTGCCACAGAGTTAATTTGTTCTAGACATAGGTTAAGATCCGTGATGCTTAGGCTATCTTCCAAGTTTATATCATTTAGGACTTGGTTTACTTGGTTTACCTGTGCATATCGTTCGCTAAACTATTCCACTTCCTAACTACTCTATGGCTGAAGAATTGCTTCCTAACATCCCTCTGACTCATCTGAGTCTTCAGCTTCCAGTTGTGTCCCCTTGTTTCTGTGTTTCCTCTCTGGAACATCCTGTCACTTTCTACCTTGTCGATTCCCCGCAGTATTTTGTATGTCGTTATCATGTCTCCTCTAACCCTTCTGTCCTCCAGTGTTGTTAGTCCTATTGTGTGTGTGTGAGTGTGTGTGTGTGTGTGTGTGTAGGAGGTGGGGAGGGAAGTGGTTAGTGGTCAGGCTGCTGTAGGCCTAACTGAGTGTGTGTGTTAGTTACCATTTTGTCCTAGGCACATGTCGATTAGACACTAGGCCTGTTGTATGTATGTGTGTGTGTGTGTGTAACGAAACACTTCGAAATGTTTCGGCCCCGCCGGGAATTGAACCCGGGCCCTCCGTGCGTGAAGCAAGAGCGCTAGCCATCATGCCATCGGGGCGTGTGTACATATGTGTGTGTGCGCCTGTCCTCACTGCATTGATTTAATTATAATATTTCACTCTGACGGCCTTCTGGGTTATCCTAGGCTCCCTACAAGTATGCTGCTGTATGATAGCCTATCACTGTACTCGTGTATACCTGTATACTTTGCCTACTTATTGAATAAACACTGTCAAGAGTATTCTAGTGATCTTAGCGCCTGCGCGCGCACTCTGCCTCGTTGTCCTACTTACACCTCCACATTTGTTCCTTACAATTAAGTGTTAACTACCCTAGGATGATAGTCAACTCCCTGGAGCAGGGATTATTGACCCCCAGCTATCAGTAATTCAGGGTCGGACTCAGCCTCCCCATACAACCACAACTAGGCTCTGTACTTTACTCTGCTGAAGCTGTTGTCTGGCACCCTCATCCACGATTCTTCACGATGCACGATGCTTCGCGATTTGGCTTCGTTAATGGCTCCTGCTTCCTCTTTTGTTTCTTCGAAACTATATTTCCTGTATACCCTTGGCACTAACTCGACTATCCTTATCTCATTAACTTCCTGGCTTGGTCACACTTATTCTGAGTTTTGGTATTGGGATGTGGCAACACTGCCTGCCTCTCACTCGGCCTACCGACTTCCCCTCTCTTTCGTGGCACTGAATTCAAATTATTTTATGTAACTGTGACCTTCACCTCCTTTTTCTGATTGGGGTCAGGTCATGTATCACTGCTCAGGTTGTTCACTGACACTGTCAACTTCCGGCAATCCTGATAATGGCCTCGGTAGGCAAGAAAATTACTAAACATTCGCGAGAGCAAACGATCCTGTGACTCCCGCGGGTGTGTGTGTGGAACTATATGTGTGTGGGTTTATTAAGTGTGTAAAAAGTAGTAGTGAAATTGTGTGTTATGGTGTATGAGTGTGTATGTGGGGTCTGCGAGGTCGCCTACAGTGCTCCTCTACCTGGCCTGACCTGACTTAAACTGATCTACCAGTTAATGTATTCTATGCTTCACCTGTCTGCTCGCCCTTTTTACTAGAAATTACCAATTGCTATTCGTTACCAAGTACTTGGTATCCTATTCCTTATCGTACTATGAGAGTTGACCGTTCACAAACAGCTTGGCGGTTAGGTAATTGGAATTTACACCCGACTCCCCGAAAACCACGCATAGGTGAGATGTACTTGCGATGCAGCGTGTAGCAGCCTGTAGTATCCTGTAGATTGTCCAAGTCGATGAGGTGTTAATATCTTGGGTGACACATGTGGCAACGTCGCCTGGAGCACACTAGGCCTTCCCACACTGACACAGCCACCAGATATCAATTTGTACTTCACTTATAAAAATTGTGGCTGTACTCACCTAGTTGTGGTTGGAGGGGTCGAGACATAGCTCCTGGCCCACTGTGTGTGTATGTGTGTTTGTGTGTGTGTGTGTGTGAGACCCAACAATTAATATTTGTACCAATAACTCATTGCAGTTGTGACCGGGTGTAGACTAGTGAATTGTTCATTACTTTATAATTTGTTCATGCCGATCATCGGCAGCTGGGCCAGACGGCATACATATTCGTATGCTACAGCATTTACATCAGTCAGCTCTT
>WNWK01026781.1:0-27003 GCA_009830355.1 Cherax destructor | reverse complement strand
GTAGTCCTAAGAATGCCCGCAATGCACAGCATATTAGGGGCTTTTGGCATGTACATCTCATTAATAACTATGTAATAACTATGTATAACTATGTCTACCATATATAATTGTACCATGTCTCAATAAAGTATTATTATTATTATAATTATTATTATTTCACAGTGACAATCACTAAACCAACAATAAACAGAATAAATTTATTGTGAAATGTTTGAAAGAGCACGCTGGGTAATGTTCTCTCAGTAGTAAACAACGCTAGACTGGCGTCCTGCGCGGTGAGGCGCACAAGCGTAGGCAGACGGACAGGTCTCGTACAAACCGATACACAAGTAAATGGCCGATACACGAGAAAAACATTGACTGAAAAAAGCACTCGAAACACGAAAAAACCGATATTCGGAAAGACCGAAACACGAGGATCCACTGTAATCCATTCCAGACACCCAAAAATATTAAAAAATAATACATTTTAATGATATTAATTATAGTTCTACATACACAAAACATTATTAACACAAAATAATAATAAATACATAAATAATAAATAACAATAATAAAAAACATTTACTTATCTTTATTGAAGAGGCTTGCTGGCATCTGGAAGATAGGGAGGAGGACAGGCAGAGGGAGCACTCATTGTTTGAAAGGGGAATCCCATAAGGACTTCAGGTAACAAGTCCCTCTCTTGGGTTACTTCCCTTCTTTGTGTTTTAATCCCACTAGGACCAGCTTGAGTGTCACTAGACCCCTTCCTAGAGTGCTCTGTTTCTGGCGCCTCTTTAACATTTTCCTGAAGTGCAACATGGTTCTGTCACTGAACATGTTGCAGATATGTCTTGTTTCAGCTTGCTCAGGGTGGTGTTTTTCAACGAATGTCTGAACAAATTTCCTTAATCTCTGAAGAAGTTACTACCTCATCCTGTCCATCCTCCTCCTGTAAATCAATTTCCTCTACTTTTGTCTGATGCTGTTCCTGATGAAGCTCTTTCAGCTCTTCAGTGGTTAGGTCTACCCTGTGCTCCTCCACCAACTCTTCCACATCCTCACCACTCACCTCCAACCCCAGGCTGTTTCCCAATGTCACAATATCTTCCACAACAGGCAGGGTCATCAGGGTCAGCCTCAAATCCTTCAAAATCTCTCTTTTCAACACAATCTGGCCACAGTGGTCTCCAAGCAGAGTTCAAAGTCCTGGAAGTCACTCCCTCCCAAGCCTTACTTGTAAGGCCTATGCAATGGAGGATACTGAAGTGATCTTTCAAGAACTCTCTTAGGGTCAACTCAGTGTCCGAGGTCACTTTAAAGCACTTCTGAAACACTGCTTTGGTGTACATTTTCTTGAAGTTAGAAATGACCTGCTAGTCCATGGGCTGGATGAGAGGAGTGGTGTTAGGAGGCAAGAACTTCACTTTTATAAAACTGAAGTTCTCAGACAAATAGTCTTTCAAGTTGTGAGGATGAGCAGGAGCATTGTCCAGTAGCAGGAGGCAATTGAGTTGCAATTTCTTTTCCAGGAGGTATTTCTTCACTCCAGTGAGTCATTCCACGAAAATTGCCTTCGTGACCCATGCCTTGGTGTTAGCCTTCCAAAACACACACAAATTATTCTTGTTCACATTGTGTTTCTTGAACACACTGGGATTTTCAGAGTGATACACCAGTAAAGGCTTCACTTTAAAATCCCCACTTGCATTACCACACAACATGAGAGTTAGCTTGTCTTTCATGGGCTTGTGTCCTGGCAGTGCCTTTTCCTCCTGAGTAATGTAGGTCTGACTGCAACAGCTTTGTTAGTGTGAAAAATCATCCATAAAGCCTTGCACATCAGTCCATTTGGCACAGATCTCCCTAATCCTTGAAGAAGGCACCGTCTTCTATCTCTCTTCCTCCTCCTCCTCTGGACCATTTTCCTGAACTGTGGTCTGTTGCTGTTGCAGATGAAGCTCTTGCAGATCTGCAGTGGTTATCTCTTCATTGTCCTCCTCCACCAACTCTTCCACATCCTCGCTACTAACATCCAACCAAATGGACTTCCCCAGTGCCACAATTGCTTCCACAACAGGCTCAGGGTCCTGAGGCTCATCCCCAAAACCTTCAAAATCCCTCTCTGGGACACAGTCTCGCCACAATTTTCTCCAGTGTTACGGCCATAGCCTGTAGATCACTAGGTTATAGTGCTTCTCGTAACAAATTCATAAAAATGACAGGATTATCTCCTCTAGGGGTCATCATACACAGGGCTCAACTTATAGAGGAAAAGGAATCTTTCTAGTTTCTGTTGGTTTTATTAATAGCTTTAATAATCACTTCTCATATCGTAAACACTATGAGTAAGAGATATATTATTATCCTTATTATCACATCACTATAATAAGTTAAGTATTCACAAACGGCTCTAGACAAAGTTACTAGAATCTTTCACAATGAGTCAAATGGTATATATATACATATATCCAGATACGTGCATTTTTACAAGCCCAAGCGCCACACTCAAACAAATAACAGTTCTTTCTCGAGGCTCATTCTACAATAATCCCGTCTCTGGATCAGAGTCTATAAACGGCATATCACTTAGACTCGTTCACTTATTCGTATTTTCCTCAAGAGTTTCTCAAATGTATTCTCAGACAGAGATATGCCCTATTCACAGGCTTCCAATAATTCCTGGGAACTGCTGGGAGAGAGTAGGGTGACTTGAAGACAGATTCTCCACTAGACCCTTCCTAGACTAGTGGAAGGTATGAACTGAACAAGGTAAGGCTTTACCATCCAACCTTAACTCGGTCTGTATAGGGGTTGAGTAGCTCAAATTGTCTGATGGTGCTTAACATGAAGCACGAGCAGTTTAGAATATTTAAACATCCTACCTATGTACAAAGCTAAACAATTTGTAGTCAGATAATATTATAAAGTCGAGTAAATCCATTTTAGCTATTAATGGAAATACTCCTTAATATAATATTAAGTGAAAAGGCAAAAATAACATTTATAAATACAGTGGACCCTCGAGTAACGAGCATAATTCATTCCAGAAGCCTGCTCAAGTGCCATTACCGAACAAATTTTCTCCCTTAAGGAATAATGTCAAGTAGGTTAGTCCATTTCAGACCCCCAAAAATACACTTACAAAAGCACTTAAAATATTATACTTACATAGTTGTACGATTTCTGAGGTGCTCGTAACTCGGGGGTCCACTGTATATCATTTCTTTCTTAAAATGAGCAAAGGGCATAACATCCAGGCAGAGTTCAAAGTCCTGGTAGTCACTCCCTCCCAAGCCTTACCTATAAGGTTTATGCAATGGAGGATAGTGAAGTGATCTTTCCAAAACTCTTTAAGGGTCAATTTAGTGTCTGAGGTCACATCAAAGCACCTTTGAAACATTGCTTTGGTGTAGAGTTTTTAAAGTTTGAAATGACCTGCTGGTCCATGGGCTGGAGGAGAGGAGTGGTATTAAGGGGCAAGAACTTCACTGTGATGAACTTAAAGTCCTCCACAATTTGCTCTTCCAAGTCTCGAGGATGAGAAGGAGCATTGTCCATTATCAGGAGGCACTTGAGGCCCAATTTATTTTCCTCGAGATATTTCTTCACACTGGGGCCAAACACTTCATGGAACCAATCAAAGAAAATTTCCTTAGTGACTCATGCCTTACTGTTAGCCTTCCACATCACACAAATTAGCCTTAGCGAAACTGCATTTCTTAAACACTGGGATTTTTAGAGTGATACACCAGTAAATGCTTCACTTTAAAATCACCACTAGCATTACTACACAACATAAGAGTTAGCCTGTCTTTCATAGGCTTGTGTCCTGGCAGTGCCTTTTCCTCCTGTGTAATGTAGGTCTTGTTTGGCATTTTTTTCCAAAACAGGCCTGTTTCGTCACAATTAAACACTTGTTCAGGTTTAAATCCTTCAGCCTGTATGTAGCTTTGAAATTCCTTCACGTATTTTTCAGCCGCACTTTTGTCTGAACTATCTGCCTCACCATGCCTTATCACTATGTATGCCACTACGCTTCTTAAATCTGTCAAACCAGCCTTTGCTGGCTTTAAATTCGCTCGCTTCAGCACTCGTTGCAGGCATTTTCTTGACGAGATCATCATGCAGCTGCCTTGCTTTTTCAGATATTATTGCCTGCGTAACACTATCTCCTGCTAACTGTTTCTCGTTGATCCACACCAACAACAAAGTTTCCACTTCCAGTATTTGCGATCGCTGTTTTGTGATCATATTTGCACCTTTCGCAACAACAGCTTTCTTGATTTTATTTTCCTTGGCCACAATGGTACCGATGGTTGAATAGGGTTTGCCATACAGCCTGGCCAGGTCAGCCACATGCACTCCATTTTCATGTTTTGCTATTATCTCCTTCTTCAGTTCTACCGCATTTCTCAGCCTCTTTACCACAGGGCTGGCACTAGGAGCTTTCTTTGGACCCCTGGTGGCTTATTTAGCAGTTGCAAGCACTAAAAACAATGGAATAATAACAAAATGTATGTATGAATGCGTGGGTGGCGCTCACTCGCTGGTAAACAATGGCACACTGACTCTGGATGGAGCGTTGTGCCATCCCAGGGCACGTGTACGTGTCCAGGACGAATGACTTATTCAGAGTGGATCAACTTATATTGAACCAATATTTTTACGGAAAAAGGTATCGTATTCCGAATTTAACGTAATCCAACGCCAACGTAATCTGGGGGTCCACTGTAGTCAGAAATTGGCAATTTGGCCAATTTCACGCAAATTAAAAAAGATGCCATTTTCAAAATAGGGTCCAGAATGAACAATGCAGACATTCCTGGCACTAAAATAACATTTTCTCAGTTCATCAGTAACATCTTGAGGCCCCTTTTATATTACTCTTGCTTTCTATTTTAATTTTTTATTCACACAATAGAAGGTTTACTGTTATACAGACTACTGCATTATTGTAATAATTGTATAAATAATGCCATCCCATTCATGACTATGTATTAAAATGGCTAGTTGGACACTTTTGTTTACTCTTGAACATCGGCAAAAATTGAACATTTCCGCTACATTGAGCTCAATTTCAAGGACTTTTTCATCATGAAACCAATCAAAATCATCTCTATTTCTGTAAAATATCTTCCATTCTATCAAATGAGACCAAGAAAATGAGAATACAACCAGAAATACTATACAATAATACACCTCAAAGTCAGCGTTTTAATCCAAAAACACGGTCAGTTTTTTTTTTCTCATGCACTGTGTGCTGCAGGACTTTTTTATACTGCGCACACTGACCGTACAGACCCATTCTCTCGCATGTGGGCCTACTATCTTTCTTTCTACTGCTTGATTTGAAGCCGCTAGAATTTTGTCGTATTAATACATCAAAAACACTGGCTCGTAAGACGTATATATACGACAGAAACAGTCAAAGGGTTAAGGAGGTTTAGTTTGGAAACAAGTAGCCTTACCCACAAAGTCAACTACGTCATCCAAATGTGGTAGAGGGTAAGCATCTGGAATAGTGACCTCATTCACTTTACGGTAGTCTGTACACATTTGAAAACCTCCATCAGACTTCTTAACAAGGATGCATGGTGAAGCCCACGGACTGGATGAATCTACTAATCTGTGTTCTAACAGAAATGCTACCTCCTGTTGAAGTAGCTTCTGTTTTTCAGGATTAGCTCTGTAGGGGGGAGAGTTTAATAGGCTTAGTGTTTCCGACATCTACGTCATGATATCCCAGGGTATATTTTTTCGGGTCATCTGAAAATATGTCTGGGTAAGTTTGTAAGAGGGCAGTTAGACTTATTATTTGATTTATAGACAGCCCCAACATTAACCCTTTGAGGGTTTCGGCCGTACTAGTATGGCTTACGCGCCAGGGTTTTCGTCGTACTAGTACGCCTAAATTCTAGTGCCCTTAAATCAAGTGGAAACAGGCTGGTAGGCCTAGATGTGAGAGAATTGGTCTGTGCGGTCATTGTGCGCAGTATAAAAAAAATCCTGCACCATACAGTGCATAATGAGGGAAAAAAAACTCTGACCATGTTTTTGGTTCAAAACAGCGACTTTGCAGTCTATTTTTGTATAGTATTTATGCTTGTATTCTCGTTTTCTTAGTCTCATTTGATAGAATGGATGATATATTACAGAAATAGAGATAATTTTGACTGGTTTCACGATGACAAGTACTTTGAAACTGAGCGCAAAGTAGCGAAAATGTTTGATTTTTGCCGATGTTCAAGAGTAAACAAATCATGCCATGCCTCTAATACACATCAACTGGGTAGTCTAATATTCTTGCACAAGTGCGCTGATATTATTTATACCATTTTTACAATGATGCAGTTGTATACATAACAGTAAATCTTCTATTTTTTTGAGAATAAAAATTCAAAATGGAAAGCTAAAGTAATGTAAGAGGGGCCTGGAGAAGTGGCTAATGAACAGATAAAATGTTATTTGAGTGCCAGGAATGTCTGTCTCATTTATTCTGGACCCTATTTTGAAATTGGCATCGTTTGAAATTTGTGTGAAATTGTCCAAATTGCCAATTTCTGACCACCTTATTGGGTAGTTGAAATCAGTAAATTGGTGGTTTCTTATACTCAGTTGATTGAACAAATGGAATTCTAGTGAAATAGCTATAATTTTAGTAGACTGAAACATTGGAATTTGCCGAAAATAGGGCTCAAAGTGGGCGAAATCGCCGATGCGTAAATGTCATCGATACCACTAACTTCGCGAGAGCATAATTCTGTTAGTTTTTCATCAAATTTCATAATTTTGGTGGCGTTATGATCGGAAAAAGATTCTCTATCATTTCACAAGAATTTTCGAAAAATTTGCGACCCTGAGAACGAGTTTGGGAGAGGGCCTCGCGACCCCCAAAGGGATAAAGGGCTAGGGTCCTTGAGGACAGAATTAGGAAGCTTAACTTGAATTTCTGAAATGGCATGCAATTAATCAGGGTTGTCTACAGAGGCAGAGGACAGAGTCATTACTGGGACTTTATGTGGGCTATTAAATATTTTAATCTGATTTATGTGGTAAATTTTTCTTTTTGTGGGTTTATCAAGGGGAGCCACCATATAATTTACATCAGAGATTTTACTTATGAATCTAACTTTTAAGGTGTGGCCAGGTACAGGTTCCTGTACCAGCACCTTGTCTCTTGGATTGAAAGAGCAAAACTTTGCCTTTCTGTTATACCTCTGTTTCATAGTTTTTTGAGCAGATTTTAAGTTAGCATTAGCCAACTGATGGGCCACCTGCAACCTTGAAGAAGGGTTGTAGAGTTCTATGCAGGTGTTTTCTCCCATCCATCCTTTCTTGAGTACTCGCAGAGGACCTTGTACATTGTGCTCGAAGATGAGCTCAAATGTACTGTACCCTGTTGATTCCTGCACAGTTTCTCTCATTGCGAACAGCAAGAGAGGAAGTGATTCATTCCAGTCTAATAAAATCCATGCAAAAGGTTCTCATCATGGTTTTTAATGTCTGAGGAAATCTTTTCAAGGCACCTTGGGACTGAGGATGATAGGCAGTGGATAATTTATGAATTATACCTAACCTAGTAAGCTTCTCTAAAAGCTTTGGCTGTAAAGTTAGTACCCTGGTCACTCTGAATAGATTTAGGAATGCCAAAGTAAGATATAAATTTAGTTATGGCTTTAAGAATGGCTTTAGTGTTTATAATGCACATTGGAACTGCTTCCAGATACCTAGTAGCTTTATCTATGATAGTAAATAAGTACTGGTTCCCTGACTTGGATTTTTGTAATGGTCCCACACAATCAGTGATTAGCTCTGCAAACGGTTCTCCATCTGCAGGTATTAGATGAAGTGGCGCAGGTTTAATGTGTTGTCCAGGTTTACCTACTTGTTGACATTTCCTACAAGAGCAGATGTGATTCTTCATATATTGCCTTATTTTTGGCCAGTAAAACTCTTTTAACCCTTAAATGGTTCAAACATATATATACGTTCTTACCGCTACTGCCCCGAATACGTATTTTGAATAAATTTTTTTTTTTTTTATAGAAATGAAGAGCACATTTTTTATGTGTTATAGGATAAAAAAAAAATTAGGGTCAGTACTTACCAAGATATGGGGCGGAGAAGTTGGCACTGGATGCTCACCTGACAGCAACAGGAGTCCTGCTGCTTGCAGAATTGTTGCCGATATACCTTTTTTTTTCTTTTTTTTTATTATTTTATATAATTTTTATGTTCTAATAATTACAATTTATAGTAGTTCTTGTTATTTCATAGCCAATCTTTGTTCTGACAGTAATATTAGGTACTGAAATTGTACTCAAATAATAATAATAATAATAATAATAATGATAGTGCATAATAATAATAATAATAATAATAATACATACAGTGGTCCCTCGACTTTCGGTCATAATCCGTTCCAGGAGCTAGACATTAACTCAAATTACTTGAAAGTCGAAACCTTATTTCCCATAAGAAATAATGTAAATATGTACAATTAATCCGTTTCCACCCAAAAATATTCACAAAAAATTCATTTTTTTAAAGAATAAATACTATAGTTTTGCATACAGAAAACAATGATAAATAAATATAAAGCACTAATTATAATGGACAAATGAACAGTTAAATAAGTTTTACCTATATTGAAGACTCTTGTTGGCGTATGAGAGTCGGGAGAGTTTGTTTGGAGGCAGGACAAGATAGTCCTTCAATATGACAATAATATCAACTCTACAGCTTATTTATCTAGCACAATTCATCTAATATGACAATAAACAATATTAATAACATAGAAACATGATATAAACTCTAGAATGAATAAAACTTGTCATTACGAATGTAAGGACTGGTGATAGTGTTGTTGTTGGGTATAAGGGCCACTGACCAACACTATTCACACAATGTGCATAATTTATAAATAAGAAATATTTACACTTTAATTTATAAATAAGAAATATTCACTTATATACATAAGAAATATTTACACTTACCTTGGAGGAGATGGTGGCAGAGGGCGGCACTCTTGTCAGTGTCCCAATACTATTCCTCAAACAACATTGTAGGAGTTAAGTTTCGTGTCGTCATTTTCTATCGCTTAATCGCTTAACTTACTTAACCCTTTGACTGTTTCGGTCATATATATACGTCTTATGAGCCACTGTTTCAGACGTATTAATACACATAAATTCTAGCGGCCTCAAATCAAGTGGGAGAAAGCTGGTAGGCCCACATGTGAGAGAATGGGTCTGTGTGGTCAGTGTGCGCAGTATAAAAAAAATCGGGCACCCTCTGGTGCATTGTGGGAAAGCCATTTCAGTAGTCCATATTTAGCATGCCTAGCGGTAAGAAATACCTGACTCCCCAGCGAATCTGGGACTCTTCTCTTCCCCAGTGATAGCTCTAACACAGATGGAAGTGTCTCTGAAGATGAATTTCATGGTTTTGAGGAGTTTGTGACCAAAAGCAATGCCCAGGATACCAGAAGGAAGGAAGGAAGAAAGAAAGAAAGTAAGTAAGGAAGGAAGGAAGAGATGAGAGGAAGGAAGGAAGGAAAGAAGAGATGAGAGGAAGGAAGGAAGGAAAGAAGAGATGAAAAAAAGGAAAGAAGAGATGAGAGGAAGGAAGGGAAGAAGGAAGGAAGGAGGAAAGGAAGGAAGGAAGGAAAGAAGAAAGGAAGGAGAGATGAGAGGAAGGAAGGAACAAAAGAAGTAAGTAAGGAAGGAATGAAGGAAGAGATGAGATGAAGGAAGGAAGAGATGAGAGGAAGGAAGGAAGAGATGAGAGGAAGGAAGGAAGGAAATAAGTAAGAAAGGAAGGAAGGAAGAAAGGAAGCTTGGAAGGAGGTTGTGGGGAAGAAGACATGGGGTCCCCTTTTGTGATGACAGGTTGACAGCAGTGAGGGTGGTGAGTAATGGTATAATATGTCATTTTGACAGCTGCCTTACCCTGACTCAGCAAATTTAGATGTCCACACACACACACACACACACACACACACACACACACACACACACACACACACACACACACACACACACACAAGACTAGTCCCAGAGCTAAGGGGATTGTCCTACGAAGAAAGGTTAAGGGAAATCGGCCTGACGACACTAGAGGACAGGAGGGTTAGGGGAGACATGATAACGACATATAAAATACTGCGAGGAATAGATAAGGTGGACAGAGACAAGATGTTCCAGAGAGGGGACACAGAAACAAGGGGTCACAATTGGAAGTTGAAGACTCCTATGAGTCAAAGGGATGTTAGGAAGTATTTCTTCAGTCATAGAGTTGTCAGGAAGTGGAATAGCTTGGAAAGCGACATAGTGGAGGCAGGAACCATACATAGTTTTAAGACTAGGTTTGATAAAGCTCATGGAGCAGGGAGAGAGAGGACCTAGTAGCAATCAGTGAAGAGGCGGGGCCAGGAGCTATGACTCGACCCCTGCAACCACAAATAGGTGAGTACACACACACACACACACACACACACACACACACACACACACACACACACACACACACACACCACACACACACACACACACACACACACACACACACAACACCAGGTGATCAGGCTGAGGAAGGTAGGAGGAGGTCACAAGAAATGACCGGGAAGTGTGTGAGGAGCTCAACATGAGATTCAAAGAGGTGTTCACAGAGGAGATAGAAGGGCCTCCAGAAAGGAGGAGAGGTAGGGTACACCATCAAGTGCTGGACACAATACACACAAATGAGGAGGAAGTGAAGAGGCTACTAGCGAGCTAGATACTTCAAAGGCGATGGGGCCAGATAACATCTCTCCATGGGTCCTGAGAGGGAGCAGAGGAGCTATGTGTACCCTAACAACGATCTTCAACACATCTATCGAAACAGGGCAACTACCTGAGGTTTGGAAGACAGCAAATGTAGTTCCAATTTTTAAAAAGGAGACAGGAACGTAGCACTAAACTACAGACCAGTGTCACTGACATGTATTGTATGCAAGGTCATGGAGAAGATAGTCAGGAGAAGGGTGGTTGAGCACCTAGAAAGGAATGAGCTTATCAACGACGGCCAACACGGTTTCAGGGACGGGAAATCCTGTGTCACAAACCTACTGGAGTTCTACGACAGGGTGACAGCGATAAGGCAAGAGAGAGAGGGGTGGGTAGATTGCATATTCTTGGATTGTAAGAAGGCGTTTGACACAGTTCCACACAAGAGATTAGTGCAGAAGCTGGAGGACCAGGCAGGGGTAACAGGGAAGGCACTACATTGGATCAGGGAATACCTGTCAGGGAGACAGCAGCGAGTCATGGTACGTGGCGAGGTGTCAGAGTGGGCGCCGGTGACGAGCGGGTTCCACAGGGGTCAGTCCTGGGACCAGTGCTGTTTCTGGTATTTGTGAACGACATGACGGAAGGAATAGACTCCGAAGTGTCCCTGTTTGCAGATGATGTGAAGTTGATGAGAAGAATTCAATCGGACGAGGACCAGGCAGAACTACAAAGGGATCTGGACAGCCTGCAAGCCTGGTCCAGCAACTGGCTCCTGGAGTTCAACCCCACCAAGTGCAAAGTCATGAAGATTGGGAAGGGCAAAGAAGACCGCAGACGGAGTACAGCCTAGGGGCCAGAGACTGCAAACCTCAATCAAGGAAAAGATCTTGGGGTGAGTATAACACCAGACACATCTCCTGAGGTGCACATCAACCAAATAACTGCTGCAGCATATGGGCGCCTAGCAAACCTAAGAACAGCATTCCGACATCTTAATAAAGAATCGTTCAGGACCCTGTACACTGTGTACGTTAGGCCCATATTGGAGTATGCAGCACCAGTTTGGAACCCACACCTAGCCAAGCATGTGAAGAAGCTCGAGAAAGTGCAAAGGTTTGCAACAAGACTAGTCCCGGAGCTAAGGGGTATGTCCTACGAGGGAGGTTAAGGGAAATCGACCTGACGACACTGGAGGACAGGAGAGATAGGGGAGACATGATAACAACATATAAGATACTGAGAGGAATTGACAAAGTGGACAGAGACAGAATGTTCCAGAGATGGGACACAACAACAAGGGGACACAGATGGAAGTTGAAGACTCAGATGAATCACAGAGATGTTAGGAAGTATTTCTTCAGTCACAGAGTTGTCGGGAAGTGGAATAGTTTAGGAAGCGATGTAGTGGAGGCAGGCTCTATACATAGCTTTAAGCAGAGGTATGATAAAGCTCATGGCGCAGGGAGAGTGACCCAGTAGCGGCCAGTGAAGAGGCGGGGCCAGGAGCCTTGACTCGACCCCTGCAACCACAACTAGGTGAGTACAACTAGGTGAGTACACAACACACACACACACACACACACACACACACACACACACACACACACACACACACACACACACACACACACACACACACACACACACCACTTCCTGACAACTCTATGACTGAAGAAATACTTCCTAACATCCCTTTGACTCATAGGAGTCTTCAACTTCCAATTGTGACCCCTTGTTTCTGTGTCCCCTCTCTGGAACATCTTGTCTCTGTCCACCTTAGCTATGACTCGACCCCTGCAACCACAAATAGGTGAGTACAAATAGGTGAGTACACACACACACACACACACACACACACACACACACACACACACACACACACACGGTGGCCTAGTGGGTAAAGCTCTCGCTTCACGCACGGAGGGGCCGGGTTCAATTCCCGGTGGGGCAGAAACATTTCGAAGTGTTTCCTTACACACACACATACAACAGGCCTAGTGTCTAATCGACATGTGCCTAGGACAAAATGGTAACTAACACACACACACCTACACCTACCTACCTACCTACACCTACACCTACCTTCAAGTGCTAAGTGAAGTTGATGGAAAGTGTCCAGTCATTATATACTATGTGTATATATATTATAGAACAGAAGTAATAATTTTTTTTTTTTGCATTGTTGGTTTGTGTAAACAAGTTCTGTAAACAATATAATGAATGATATTAATGTTTGTGCAGTTATTGTGTTGCATACAACGAGTGTATATATGTACACAGCACCTTATTTTGGTCTCACAGGCCACATAAGTTACTTGGAAAAAAAAAATATTGGAAAATACAAGAAACCTTCGAATGGGAGTAAATATAAGTGTACCGGTGAGTGGCATGCCCCGCTGTTGCCATACGCGGCTCATTTTCTGCCAACTTTACGCCTTCCTGTTTTGGAAGAAAATGCCAAACCGGACCTTCATTACACAGGAGGAAAAGGCACTTCCAGGACACAAGCCTATGAAAGACAGGCTAACTCTTATGTTGTGTAGTAATGCTAGCGGGGATTATAAAGTGAAGCCTTTAGTGGTGTATCACTCTGAAAATCCCTGAGCGTTTAAGAGATGCAGTGTTGCCAAGGCTAATTTGTGTGTGATGTGGAAGTCTAACAAAAAAGCATGGGTCACTAGGGACATTTTCCTTGATTGGTTCCATGAAGTGTTTGGCCCCAGTGTGAAGAAATATCTCGAGGAAAATAATTTGGGCCTCAAGTGCCTCCTGATAATGGACAATGCTCCTTGTCATCCTCCAGACTTGGAAGAGCAAATTGTGGAGGACTTTAAGTTCATTACAGTGAAGTTCTTGCCCCCTAATACCACTCCTCTCCTCCAGCCCATGGACCTGCAGGTCATTTCAAACTTTAAAAAACTCTACACCAAAGCAACGTTTCAAAAGTGCTTTGAAGTGACCACAGACGTAAATATGACCCTAAAAGACTTTTGGAAAGATCATTTCAATATCCTGCATTGTGTAAACCTTATAGGTAAGGCTTGGGAGGGAGTGACTACCAGGACTTTGAACTCTGCCTGGAGAAAATTGTGTCCAGACTGTGTCCCAGAGAGGAATTTTGAAGGTTTTGGGGATGAGCCTCAGAACCCTGAGCCTGAGCCTGTTGTGGAAGAAATTGTGGCACTGGGCAAGTCCTTGGGGTTGGATGTTAGTACTGAGGATGTGGAACAGTTGGTGGAGGAGGACAATGAAGAGATAACAACTGAAGATCTGCAAGAACTTCAACAGCAAAGCAACAGCAACAACAGACCACATTTCAGGAAAATGGTTCAGAGGAGGAGGAGGAAGAGAAATGGAAGAAGTTCCCTTCTTCAAAAATAAAGGAGATTTATGCCCAATGGACTAATGTGCAAAGATTAATAGAAGAATATCACCCTAACAAAGCTGTTGCAGGCCGTGCTGGCAACATGTACAATGACAATGTGGTGTCCCATTTCAGGGATGTTTTAACCCTCTGGGGGTCGAAAATATTTTGGAAATAAAAACTTTTTTCTTATGAAATGATAGAGAATCTTTTTCCAATTATAAGGACACCAAAAGTTTGAAATTTGATAGAAAACTAACGGAATTATGCTCTTGTGAAGTTATCGGTCTCAACGATATTTACGCATCAGCAATTTCGCCCACTTCGAGCCCTATTTTTGGTCAATTCCAATATTCCAGTCTACTAAAATCATACCTATTTCGCTAGAACTCCATTTCTTCTATCAATCGAGTACAAGAAACTGCCCATTTACCAATTTCAACAACCCAAAAAAGTGGTCAGAAATTGGCAATTTGGCCAATTTCACACAAATTTCAAATGATGCAAATTTCAAAATGGGGTCCACAATAAACAAGGCAGACATTCCTGGCACTAAAATAACATCATCTTTGTTCATTAGTCATGTCTCCAGGCCCCTCTTACATTACTTTTGCTTTCCATTTTGAATTTTTATTCTCACAAAAGCTGTATAACCCCTGTGGTTTAGCGCTTCTATTTGATTATAATAATAATAATATTCTCACAAAAAATAGAAGATTTACTGTTATGTATACAACTGCATCATTGTGAAAGTGGTATAAATAATATCACTGCACTTGTGAAAGAATATAAGACTCACCAGTTGACGTGTATTGTACACATAACGTGATTTGTTTACTCTTGAACATCGGCAAAAATCAAACATTTTCGCTACTTTGAGCTCAATTTCAAGCTACTTGTCATCGTAAAACCAATCAAAATCATCTCTATTTCTGTAGTATATCTTCCATTCTATCAAAAGAGACCAAGAAAACGAGAATACATCAATAAATACCATATGAAAATAGACTGCAAAGTCGCTGTTTTAAACGAAAAATACGGTCAGTTTTTTTTTTCCTCATTATGCAGTGTGTGGTGCAGGATTTTTTTTATACAGCGCACACTGACCACACAGACCCATTCTTTAATATGTAGGCCTACCAGCCATTTCCCGCTTAATTTGAGATCACTAGAATTTACACGTACTAGTACGGCACCGACCCTGGCGCGTAAGACATACTAGTACGGCACCGACCCCCAAAGGGTTAAAGAAATGCCAAACACAGAGCTCCATGGACAGATTTTTGGTTAGAGAGGGGTTCAGCGACTCTCAACCTGGTCCTAGTGGCATTAAAAGAAAAAGGCCAGTAATCCCAGAAAAGAACTTGGTACCTGCAGTGTTAATGGAAGGGGATTTCCCTTCCAAACACTAGCATACTACTACTTCCTCCTCCCATCTTCCACACATCAACAACTCTTCAATAAAGATAAGTGACATGTTATTACTGTTTATTTCTTATTTCTCATTGTTTTCTGTGTAATTTAATGTATATTTGTTGTACAAAAAGAATTTATTTTAATACTTTTGGGTGTCTGGAACTGATTAATTTTATTTCCATTATTTCTTATGGAGAAAATAGATTCGGAGTTCGTTATATTTGGTGTTCGCAGCGCCCTCTGGAACGGATTAATCACGAACTCTGGGGGTCCACTGTATTTTTGTGGTACCTGAAATTCCACTGGAACGGATTAATTCCATTTCAATTAATTTAAATGAGGAACATTTACTCTGCAAACGAGCAAATCCAGTTGCGAGCAAGGTCATGGAATAGATTAAACTTCTTCTTCTTGTAGGTTCGCCGGTACGTCCGGCCCGGGTCTTCTCCAAATGGTGACCCAGCCTGGATTAAACTCGTTAATGGAGGTTCCACTGTATATAGGTATGTACACTATGTGGGGGAATGGGACCCCTAAGATATAATTAGGACCGTAAATGTTGCTACACTTAGCTTGTAGATGCATCCACGACTACCCAGCTGTCCCAGAAGTCGATGGTTGATGCAGACGTTCACATTCCCCACAGGGCTGTATGGGTGTATAAAATTATGTAAGTATAATATATTGCCCCCAACCAAGCGTATGCCATATAATCAGTCATTGATTGGACTGAACGGCGGTTTACTTACGGTGTTTGGGCGGATCGCCCTTGTCTCACTTGGTGAATGATAAATCTGCCTAGAACAAAATATGTATTCCTAACTGCGCAGCTGGTGACATCTATGTCTAAGCAGACTTACCTGGGTATTTGTATCGGACCCTTAATTCACACCCGGAAAACGTTGTCTTGATATGTAGAACGCTGATGAGTCACCGTCTTGTTTTCAATGGAGTTCACTAGCGATTGTTTCTCTATGTTTGTCTTTTAGCAGTAATAAGAAGCTGCACACACTTCTGAATATACCGCGATTTTATGATTAACACTAAACGCGCTGGAACAGAGTTCTTATCCGATTTCCCGACGTTAGTGGAGATTGAATTAGGAGAACGGACGCACACGACTAATGTCCTCTGTTAAGTTAAATCCCCTCACCGCAGCTCCCGTCCCTTTCATATCTTAAGTCAATCTAACCCTCTCGTGCGCTCCCAACCTCAGAGGGCCTTGGCATCGTTGACCTCAGCACAATTTCAACACTTGCAGAATGTTGCAACCAGTTGCAATTTAAAAGCTTGTGTTCTCTAAATATTTAGATCACTGGAGCACAAGATTGTAAAGTCAAGTGTAGAAACTAATACAGCAGTTTTCTATAACTTTCCTGCTAAGGTAAAGAGTCACATATCTCAATGTCTATCACTCATTAATTCACATTCCTTGCAACCCTGGTCAGTTAGACATGACGTACTGCTTCCTGGTCCGTACATATGTTATGAATTACTGACCAAGCCAGACACGTCATCTGGCCCTTTTCTAAGGGCGGAAAGGGCAAGGCCCTTGAAAAGAGCTGATACCCCCCCCTCCCTGTCTTGGAGAATTTTCTCCACACACTATGTACAGATAGAGTAATAAGTGTACACCACGGTGACGGATGGCAAAGCAGAAGCCAGAGAGAGTGCACCGTGCTCTACCAGCAGGTAGGCAAGTCTGCCAGTGCTTACCATAAGTGAACTACGTTGCTTCAGCTTTGGCGGGCTTGCCTGTGATTGGTCAATGAACTAAGGTACTCATTAAACGATGGGTACCCTTTTGATCGTTAAACCCTTAGCACCTGGTTCGCTGGTTGGGAGGCAGCATATATGGGAGTCTTACATACCTAGAATATACCTGGAGATTGTTTCAGGGGTCAATGCCCCCATGGCTCGGTTTCAGACCAGGCCTCATGGTGGATCAGGGTCTGACAACCTGGCTGTTACTGCTGGCTGCACACAAACTGACATATGAACCCCCTGGCTGGTTAGGTACTGACTTTATGTGCCTGTCCAGCACCTTCTTGAAGACAGCCATAGGTCTATTGGTAATCCTCTTTATGTATGCTAGGAGGCAGTTGAACAATCTTGGGCCCAGTTCCACTTATTGAGTTTTCTCTCAGTGTACTCGTGGCGCCCCTGCTTTATATTGGGGGAATGTTGCATCGTCTGCCAAATCTTTTGCTTTCATAGGGAGTGATTTTCATGTGCAAGTTTGGTACTAATCCCTCTAGGATTTTCCAAGTGTATGTTATCATGTATCTCTCTCACCTGCATTCCAGGGAATAAAGATCAAGATTCTTCAACCGTTCCCAGTAATTTAGGCGCCTTATCATACTTATGTGTGCCGTGAAAGTTTCTGCGGCCTCCCCTGCTACTCTTTCCATCCTTATTCCCATCCATCACCAGGGATTACACTTATGCCTTGGTGCATTTCGTTCTTCCCCGGTTGAGAGCCTCTATGTAGAAGCGAACATTCCATCCCTATCCGATCTTTGTACACTCCAGGTCAGCAATGTCGCCTGCCTTGAAGGGGGCAGTTAGTGTACAGCAATATACCAGCCTAGAGAGAACAAGCGATTTGAAAAGAAACTTCATGGGCTTGGCGTCCCTAGTTTTGAAGGTTCTCATTATCCATCCTATAATTTTTCTAGCAGTACACAAATAACACACACATAGGAGAGAGGAGCTATGATGACGTTTCGATCTGACTTGGACCATTTACAAAATGTGACTTTGTAAATGGTCCAAATCAGACCGAAACATCGTGGTAAGTTTCTCTCTCCTATGTGTGGGTCATATGTGTATTGTTCCAGTCACGGTGTTGTGCCTTTTTTTGTTATTTTCTTAGCATATGCTGTAGATACATTGTTGTGGTCTTTGAAGGCGAGATCTTCTGACATTATCACTCCCTTTTTCACTCTGTTGTATGGTTAGAATTTGTTGATACCCTGACAGTTTTAATTTCCTCTAGTTTTCCATATTTGAGTAGTTGAAATTTCTCTTCATTGAACTTCATATTGTTTTGAGTGGCCCATTCGAAGATTTGGTTGATGTCCACTTTGAGTCTTGTGGCGTATTCGATGGAGGTCACTGTCATGGCAATCCGGGTGTCATCCGCAAAGGAAGACACAGCTATGGCTTACATATCTGTCTGTCAGAAATGAGGATGAGGAATAGAATGGGAGCGAGTACTGTGCCATGTGGAACAGAGCTTTTCACTGTAGCTGCCTCAGACTTTACTCTGTTTACTATTACTCTTTGTGTTCTATTTGTCAGGAAGTTATAGATCAATCTACCAACTTTTCCTGTTATTCCTTTATCACACATTTTGTACATTATTACACCATGGTCACACTTGTCGAAAGCTTTTGCAAAGTTTGTGTATACTACATCTATATTTTGTTTATCCTCTACAGCATCCAGGACCTTGTCATAGTGGTCCAGTAGCTGGGACAGGCAGGAGTGATCTCCTCTAAACCCGTGTTGCTTTGGGTTATGTAATTGTTGGTATGTAGGTGGTTGGCGATCTTGGGGTCCACTGTACCCAGGTGCTGCACATGTCTTACTCATCTATGTATTTGGTTGAAAGCCAGTTGAGAAAAAATGTAATTCATCTTTAACAAAATTACAATTATTAAATTTACAGTGTTGATTAATATCATATTTTTTTTTTTTTTTTTTTGCAGTTCATCATCTCAACTGAAGAATTATAGTTAATATCTTGACTCAGTACTGGTGTAAGTGGTGGCTATACTGCAGAAATAGTGTCAGCAATAGTTTTGTTGACTACATTGTTGTGAATATACCCTGAATATTTTTGCTTGTATCATAAAGCTCACCTCGTTATATTATCAGTTACATCTACAACCTCAACAACCAGTGAACATAAGTTCACTTACTATAATACTGTACTTATATTAATATAGTACTGTACATGTATTATTAACATATTTTCCACTAAAATTTATTACTATTTAAAAGTTTCATAGCTTGTTATATAAATATTTGGTTAGTGTCTTTATAAGACTCAAGTATAGTCTTAATGAAATGTGTAGATTTTCTTTGTAATATTTTTTATATTCTGAAAAATAAGTTATATTTTTAACAATAATGCAGAATAACAATTTTAGTACATAAGACTATAAGCGTTAGTAACTGCATTAATTGACTGTTTGAAGAATATTGTAATGCATTGTTTCTATTACTTTCTGTACTTCAAGTAATGACAGGATATTGTAATATATCATCTGTATTACCCTCTCTACTTCAAATATTTTATTGTATCACATTCCTTCCATCTTTCACATAATTAATAGATGCATTTATTAACTTATTGATGCTATAGAAAATATTTTTGTTAATCTTTTATTTTCCTGCTTATATTTCAGTTTTTCATTTTACTTTCATTATTTAACTATGTTTGCCTCATATCAATCCTGTGTGCTGTTGTTAATGTTAACACTCATGTTGATGCTGTGTGCTGTTGTTAATGTTAACACTCATGTTGATGCTGTGTGATGTTAGTGTTAACACTCATGTTGATGCTGTGTGCTGTTGTTAATGTTAACACTCATGTTGATGCTGTGGGCTGTTGTTAATGTTAACACTCATGTTGATGCTGTGTGCTGTTGTTAATGTTAACACTCATGTTGATGCTGTTGTTAATCAAACAAAAACCAGCAGATAGCAATATTACTTGGGAAGGAAAATGTTCATTACTTGATTATTTATATTGTTTATAAGAAATTGAAAAGTGAATAAATGCAGTAAATACACTACTGAAGTGAATTACTTATTGACATACACCACTTAATTGCTCATTACCAAATGTAAGTTTACATCAAGTCTTTACATACTAATTTCAAAAAGCACTTTCTATGCAATGTAAGTTGGGAAATATTTAACCCTTTGACTGTCGCAACCCCAAATCCTGAGGTGTCTCCTGGTGTCGCAAAATATTAAAAAAAAAAAAAAAATTCTTATGAAATGATAGAGAATCTTTTCCCGATGGGAATGACACCAAAAGTACCGAATTTTGCTCTTGCAAAGTTAGTAATCTCAGCGATATATACGCATCAGCGATTTTGCCAATTTTGAGCCCTATTTTCGGCTAATTAATTCCATTGTTCCAGTCGACTAAACTCATAGCTATTTCTCTAGAACACCATTTGTTCTATCGATTGACTACAAGAAACCACCAGTTTACCGATTTCAACCACCCAATAAAGTGGTCAGAAATTGGCAATTTGGCCAATTTCATGCAAAATAAAAAAAGATGTCAATTTCAAAATAGGGTTCAGAATAAACAATGCAGACATTCCTGGCACTAAAATAAGATTTTCTCTGTTCATTAGTCACATCTTTAGGCCCCTCTTATATTACTCTTGGTTTCTATTTTGATTTTTTATTCACACAAAAAATAGAAGATTTACTGTTATGCAGACTTCTGCATTATTGTAAATTTTTATAAATAATATCAGTGCACTTGTGTAAGAATATTAGTCTCACCAGTTGACGTGTATTGGATGTGTGCCGTGATTTGTTTATTATTGAACATTGGCAAAAATTAAACATTTCCGCTAATTTGAGCTCAATTTCAAGGTTGTTTTCTTCATGAAACTAATCAAAATCATCTCTATTTCTGTAATATGTTTTCCATTCTATCAAATGAGACCATAAAAAAGAGAATACAACCATAAATACTATATAAAAATACACATCAAAGTTGGCATTTTAATCCAAAAACACGGTCGAGTTTTTTTTTCTTATTATGCACTGCATGCTGCAGGATTTTTTTTATGCAGCACACACTGATCACACAGACCCATTCTCTCATATGTGAGCCTACCAGCTTTCTCCCGGTTGATTTGAAGCCGCTAGAATTTTTGAGTATATATACGTCTGAAACACTGGCTCGTAAGACGTATATATACGACCGAAACAGTCAAAGGGTTAATAATAATAAAAATAAAATTTTATTTTATTTAAGATTTAAACATCAGATAGTTTATGTAGTAAATAAGAGATAATAATGAGAATATATATATGATGAGTGTTTCTAAATTATTTTTCTTACAAATATTCCTTAGTTTAAAATTTTAAGACATGTAATATATAAGAATTCAATAAGCAGAGAAACAATATCAATATTCAGTATCTAAATGACTTCCCAGATAAATAACATGATGCAGTGCAAAAAAGTTACTTCAGGAAAAAACACACATCAGTGTTCAGAGTGTTTAAAAAACTTTAAGCAAAAATCATATCTAACACAGCACATGAGAGTTCATTCACAAGTAAAACCATATCAGTGTTCAGAGTGTTTAAAAAACTTTTCACATAACTCAAATCGAATACAACACATGAGAGTACATTTGCATAAAAAACCATTTCAGTGTTCAGAATGTTTAAAAAGCTTTTCTGATAAATCAAACCTAATACAACACATAAGAATTCATTCACAAGAAAAACCATATCAGTGTTCAGAGTGTCGAAAAGACTTTATTAAAAATTCAGATCTAACAAGACACTTGAGAGTTCATTCACAAGAAAAACCATATCAGTGTGCAGTGTGTCTAAAAGATTTTTCACAAAAATCATATCTAATACAACACATGAGTGTCCATTCACAAGAAAAACCATACCAGTGTTCAGAGTGTTTAAAAGACTTCTCACGTAAACAAAATCTTATAAGACATGTGAGAGTTCATTCACAAGAAAAACCATATCAGTGTTCAGAGTGTCTAAAAAACTTTTCACATAACTCAAATCGAATACAACACATGAGAGTACATTTGCAAGAAAAACCATTTCAGTGTTCAGAATGTTTAAAAAGCTTTTCCGATAAATCAAGCCTAATACGACACATGAAATTTCATTCACAAGAAAAACCATATCAGTGTTCAGAGTGTCTAAAAGACTTTATTCAAAAATCAGGTCTAACAAGACACTTGAGAGTTCATTCACAAGAAAAACCATATCAGTGTTCAGAGTGTCTAAAAGACTTTTCACAAAAATCACATCTAATACAACACATGAGTGTCCATTCACAAAAAAAACCATATCAGTGTTCAGAGTGTTTAAGAAGCTTTTCCGATAAATCAAACCTAATACGACACATAAGAACTCACTCACAAGAAAAACCATATCAGTGTTCAGAGTGTTTAAAAGACTTCTCATGTAAACAATATGTTGTGAAACACATGAGAGTTCATTCACAAGAAAAACCATATCATTGTTCAGAGTGTCAAAATGGCTTTTCTCATAAATCACAACTAAGACAACATATGAGTGTCCATTCACAAGAAAAACCATATCAGTGTTCAGAATGTTTAAAACGCTTTTCAAAAAAATCACTTCTAATACAACACATGAGAGTTCATTCCCAAGAAAAACCCTATCAATGTTCAGAGTGTCAAAAAGACTTTAAACGTAAATCACATCTAGTACGGCACATGAATGTTGTTCATTCAGGAGAAAAACCATATCAGTGTTCAGAGTACCAAAAAGACTTTTCACAAAATTCACAGACAACACAATAGATGTCAGGGGCCCAAGATTGTTCAACTGCCTCCCAGCATACATAAGGGAGATTACCAATAGACCCCTGGCTGTTTTCAAGAAGAAACTGGACAGGCACCTAAAACCAGTATCTGACCAGCCTGGCTGTGGTTCATATGCTTGTTTATGTGTGGCCAGCAGTAACACCTGATTGATCAGGCCCTGATCAACTGCAAGGCTTGGTCACATACTGGGCCGTAAGGGTGTTGACCCCTGAATTTTCCCCCAGGTATATTCCAGGTATTGTTAAGAATTTTTACAGAGCTTGTGTATAGGGTATGAGATCTGTTCAAACAGTTTGGAGGCAACACGAGGGCAAGATTTGGAAACTTTAGCCCCACTCCTCACCTTCGCCCATTATTTGCTGCTAGCAAGTGAGTTCAT
This sequence comes from Cherax destructor, assembly GCA_009830355.1. Lineage (NCBI taxonomy): Eukaryota > Metazoa > Arthropoda > Malacostraca > Decapoda > Parastacidae > Cherax > Cherax destructor. The sequence continues at coordinate 3,501 of WNWK01026781.1, read as the reverse complement.
AAACTGTGCTAATGCATATGTAAGTTAAAGGAGTCCAGATATTAATATAAAAGCATGTTGTGAAATAACCACAGGGGATGATACAGCCTTCTGCTGGCACAGTTATACCACTATGGAAGAGCTAATAAATGCTTGCCTTGTACCTTGCATTATTATAGTGCAAGTAATACTTGTACAGTGGACCCCCGAGTTACGAGCACCTCGGAAATCGTACAATTATGTAAGTGTAATATTGTAAGTGCTTTTGTAAGTGTATTTTTGGGGGTCTGAAATGGACTGTCCTACTTGACATTATTTCTTAAGGGAGAAAATTCATTCGGTAATGGCACTTGAGCAGCCTTCTGGAATGAATTTTGCTCGTTACTCGGGGGTCCACTGTATATTGTATGATTAGAGTCAACTGTAAGATTAGTAATAATTTAAGTTGTAGAATGATCTGTTTTTGTATAACCATGTGACTAGTCTAGTTCTGTATTTGTACGAGTCTACCATAGCCTAACTATTTTAACCCTTTCACTGTTGAGACCCCTGCTCACAAACTTGCTCTCAGTGTCAAAGAATTTTGAAAAAAAAAAAAAAGTTTTCTTATGAAATGATAATCTTTTTTTCGATGATAATGACACCAAAATTATGAAATTTGATGGAAAACTTATGGAATTTCACTCAGCAATATACTCATCTGCTATTTTGCCCATTTTGAGCCCTATTTTCTGCCAATTCCATTGTTCCAGTTGACCAAACTCAGCTATTTTGCTAGAACTCCATTTGTTGTATAGATTGAGTACAAGAAACTACCCATTTACCGATTTCAACTACCCAATAAAGTGGTCAGAAATTGGCAATTTGGCTAATTTCACACAAATTTCAAAAGATGCCAATTTCAAAATAGGGTCCAAAATAAACAATGCAGACATTCCTGGCACTAAAATAACATTTTCTCTGTTCATTAGTCACGTCTTGCTTTCCATTTTGAATTTTTATTCACATAAAAAATAGAAGATTTATTGTTATACAGACTACTGGATTATTGTAATAATTGTATAAATGTCAACCCATTCATGACTGCGTATTAGATTGGCCAGTTGATCACGTATTGGACGGTGGGTCATTGGTCTAAGCCAGGGGTGACATGGACCTGCCTTGCATGGGCCAGTAGGCCTTCTGGAGTGTTCCTTCTTTTTTATGTTCTTATGTATTCGGCAGGCTGGCTGGCTTTGGCTGTCTATATCTCTGTCTATATGTCTATATCTCTGTCTATATCTGTCTACATCTGTCTATATACAGTGGTACCTCGAGTTACGATATTTTTTCGTTCGAGAATGCTGTTCAAGTGCCATTACCAAACGAATTTATCCCCATAAGGAAAAATGTAAAATAGACTAGTCCTTTTACACCCCCAAAAATATACTTACAAAAGCATTTAAAAAAATAAACTTACATTAAAGGGCGATTTTGGGGACCATCGTAACTCGAGGTACCACTGTATGTCTATATATCTGTATATCTGTCTATATCTCTGTCTATATCTATCTGTCTATCTATCTATCTTTCATATTAATTGTATTTCATTTAGTATCTACTACTTAGGCTTAATATATTTTTGCTGTAGTTTGTCTTCTACCAGTAACCTAGCCTGGCTTTATACCTACTTTTCTATATCAGTTTTAGGACTGTCTTTGTTTCTCTTTTATTTTCCTGTCTCTTTTCCTACTCATGCTAACCTATGTTTCATGTTATTGTATTTTATTTTATGGATTTGCTTAACTTTTATATACTATGTGAATGTATGTCCATTTTGTTTGTATCTAATAAATGTGTGAAATTTTATTGTGTTCACTTTAACTTATTAACCCTTTAACTGTCCAAATGTAGATACATGTATACAGTGGACCCCCGAGTTTCGTAAAAACTTCACTCCTGAAGTCTGCTCAAGTGCCATTACCGAACGAATTTACCCCCTTAAGGAAAAATTTCACGTAGGTTAGTCTATTTCAGACCCCCAAAAATACTTTTCCACAAGCACTTACAATATTATACTTACATAAATGTACGATTTCCGGGGTTTACGAAACTCGGGGGTCCACTGTATGTTTGTACGCGTACTGCTCTGAACGTAGATCTATGTTTTATTTTCCTCTTTAAGGGGGGCTCCTTGTCGTGGTAAAGAGGCTATCGATCTGAGGAATTGGACCTCTTGGTCTTCTTCCTCAGACCGAACCTAATTACCCCACAATCCCCCCTCCCTTTTCCCATCTTCCCCATCCTCCCTTTTCCCTTTCCTCCTCCTCCTCATCCCTCCCTTATTTCCTTCTCAGTTTTACCCTGGGAGCTTCTCTCCTCAGGCATTCTAGTTCCTAGGTAGGGGGAAGGGTATCGTAGGCCATCCCATTCCATTGAGGTCCTTGGCGGTGGTGTAGTTTGCCGTGGAATCTGGATCGCCTGGGGATGTCCCGATCCCTCTCCGGTCACCTGGGGGGTGGCCTTGGGTATCTTTCGGGCGACGGGTGTATCTCTGGAGGCCACCTTTCGGATTCCGGGGGTGGTGGCCGAAGGAGGTATGCTTGTGGCGGATATCCGGCCGCCTCTCTTTTGTCCGCCGAGATGGCTCGGTGGATGTGAGGTTTCTATCCCGGATTGCTGGTTTACTGGCATGAAGGGTAGGGTATGGCACGGGTTCCATGCAGCATCTGCACTACTTGCGGTGTTGAGGTCCTCTTGGGCGCGGAGGGGTATTTATGCTCCTTTTCATTCCTCCTAGGAGCTATTCCTCCACGTTCCCCCCTTTTTTTATTCTTTTTTTTATTTTTATTTTCTTTTCTTTTTTTTTCTTAAAAATAAAAAGAAAGAAGTAACCTAACCATGGCTGACCCAATCCATGAACCCACTACCCCCGGGCCCCTTCCTGATACCGCACCCAGTACTGACCCTGCCTCGTTAATGGACAACTCTTTGGACACCTCTCATGCCCCTGTACCTCTTGCTGGTGCCGGTTCGTCACCTGCTTCATGTACCAGGGACCCGACTGGCCCTTTCAATACGTCTGACCTTCGCTCTTCTCTGACCTTGATTCCGGCTTCTCCCTCGACGGTGCGGCAATTTTCGAATCGCTCGCCCGTCTCCCATCAGACCACCCCCGGTCCCACACCCAAACGACCAAGACCCACACATGACGATTCGACGCTTCCTTCTCGTTCATCTCAGAAACGACCAGCTCGTCACGCACTCCCCTTAAACTCTCTGTTTCAAACTACTCAATGGACAAAGTTTTTACTCTGCACCGACTTCTCCTAATACCTATCTTTCAGACCATAGTATTGGTAAAGCTCTGCTATGCCATGTTGGTAAAGACATTCATTTCACGCTCTCAAGAGCGGCACTCGCATCATCACGGTCCAGAATGCTGGCCAAGCTCCCGATCTTTCTCTTCTTACAACCATAGATTCTGCTCCTGTTACTATTGACAAGCACCATTCCCTCAATTCTTGTTGTGGTTCTGTTATT